>PVLC010004237.1:0-69540 GCA_004027655.1 Graphiurus murinus
TTTATTTATTTATTTATTTATTTATTTATTTATACTGGAGATTAAACCGAGGGACAGCCTACCTCTGAGATACACCCCAGCCCTATTTTTATTGTTTATTTTGAAACAGGATCTTGCTAAGTTGCAGATGGCCTCACTAAGTAACTGTGGCTGGCTGCAAACCTGCGATCCTCCTGTCTCAGCCTTCCATGTACTGAGATTACAAGCATGAGCCACCACACCTGGCTGTTGTCCGTAAGATGTTTATATTATAGGTCATCAATTTCTAATGTGTCCAATAATTTGGTTGTGCTATATAACTCTATACATAACTCTATATAGTCTATACACAATGAGAAGGCACAGATACCTTTTTTAAAGTTCCAATTAAATATATTTAAGATAAAAATATAAAATTGTGTGTATTTATGGGGTGCCATTTGATATTTTGACACATGTATACATTGTACAATGCTTAAATAAAGCTAAATATATTCATCTCAAATATCTAACACCATTATGTTAAAAACTTCCAAAATTCCTTTCTTCTAGCTTTTTGAAACATACACTACATTACTGTTACCTATGGCTGCCTCCCTGTGCAATAGCACACCAGAGATTCCACCTTCTCTGTAACATAATTTAGTGCCCACTGATTAATCTCTCTGAAGTCCTCCATCCCCTCTACTCTCCCAAGACTCTGGTATCTTCCATGCTACTCTCAAATTCTATGATAACAGAGGTTTTAAGCAAAAAGTGATATAGAGAAAACTGGACTTGAAGAAGATTAGCCCAAGATCAGAATGCTGGATAAACTGGAAAAGGGCATTACTAGATTCTCCCTACAGTGAAAATACCCTCATTAGCCCATGCTCAGTGTTTTCCTATCATTCCTATAAGCTTTCCAGTGACATTCAATTCTTCTGTTTTGTTTTACCTAAACTCACATTTGCCCTAGTCATATTGAGGAGTGACAATTTGTACAGCTTGCCTTAAAGAACTTCAAGAAGACATTGTGCTGATTTTTCTCCCTCCTGCCTCTGACTTTTGCAGAAGATTTATGAGTGTGGAGTTTAAAGCTGCTCTCCAGCTCTCCCTGGTAGTAACTGCATTCCCTATTACTGGCACTATCTCAGCATCAGTAGAGAATATACGAGGCTGCCAGCTCTTTCTTCTCTTATGTCTTTGATCACTGCTCCACTAAATAATATAAGAGATTTTCAGGATTGGGTTTTAGTGTCAATTTATCACAAAGGAAGCACTGTTGCTTGTTATTGGTTCAAGCTGCAATCCTACGGAGGCCTGTTTTTGTATCAAAATTATTACCAGCCTGGTAAACGATGAGGCTTCAGTGCATTCAAATGATGTTGCGTCACAAGAAAAATTCCACCCAAAGAATACATGTAGGTACCAAAACTTTGAAAGTTCTCTAGACTTAGCAAGTTTCTTAATTTAAACTTTTAATTTGCTATTGAGTTATCTGGGAAGAAGGTAAAGAGGAAAGAGAAATAGATGCTTTCAGGAAGATCTGTATCTCTTTTGCCTAAGATGAACCAACCAGTGATATAGTTTAAACCATAGCACTTTTATAAACTAGCTCGTGTGACACACTTTAATCTAACCCTAGATGATACTAAACTCTTCAAGTGTTCCTTGAACTTTTAAATTACAATTAACATGAAAGAGAAACTGGCTAAATAATATTGCAATGGCACAACTTAATGATCCCTTTCTAACTAAAAGACTCAGAGGAATAAATTACTATTAGGGTTTTGTTATTTTTATGATTCCTTCCCATCCTTCTTCCTTTCTTTTCTTCCATATTCTCTTTCCTCTCTCTCTCTATCTCTCTATCTCTCATTAAATATTGAAAATGTCCTAAGAAGGATTCTCCTCCCACATAAGTAAGGATATAGATTCAATGTGGAGTTTTGCAAAGCAGCATTCAGTCCTCCCAGACCCCAACATAATTGCTTTGTTCATTCTTTCACCTAAGAAAATAGACTCCTTACTCAGGCTAAACTCCATCTGGTCTAAATAGCATCTCAGCTGGTGATGCTTTCTTTCTAATGAGAAGAAACCTCAAAGTATAGATGTGTATGGATTTTCCCATATTTTTGCACGATAATTAAAAGCTGAAAAGTATCCTCAATTCAATGACAGGAAGAGCTAAAGAGGTTAACTCACCACTCTTTTGTATTTTTATATTTTTAAAAGCTATAAAACTGCTTAGAGTACTTGAAGACTTTGCACTTATAAAATTCTTTAAAAACCTTCTAATTGCTAATAATCCAATTAAATTTAATAATAATCACCTTGTCTGTGAATCCCATTTTAGACCTGGATAGTCAGCATGTACATTGTTTAAGCCACTTACTGGTTTACTGTTTATAAAGGGTCAAGGTCTATTAGAACATTATATTTCATTTGCCACAAAGTTTGAAAGCTGTGAATTTGAAATATTCTTCTCAGAAAAAAAAAAAAAGAACGAAAAAGAAAATGGCTTTGTTTAAAAAAGGGCTTCACTGTTGGGTAGAATTTAAAACATGGTTTGAATTTGATTGGTGACCTCAAGAAATAGAGAAAAATCTAGTGTTGGCTTCTGATCAGTAAGTAATTCACACTTCAGACACCTTCTTAGCTGATCCCTGGTGGACTGGACATCTTTGAACAAAGATTCCTAAGGGCTCATTAGAGCTTTATCTTTCTGAAAGTGAAATCGTTTCCCAGATATGAGAGAAGGCACAGAAGGAGCACTGGGAATATGTGCTTAGCAATGAGTTGCCCAACTGATCAAAGACTTTAAATAGAGTCGTTGGGTATAAGGAAAAATACATTACACACAGATAAGTCTGAGATATTAGACACCATGGAGGAGGACAATACATGTGACATTGGATATACTAGCACAGTAGAAGTTTTTTGTTTGTTTGTTTGTTTTTTCTCTATATGTGCTCAGGTGGCAATATCAGAGGATCTAATAAATAAAATACTTCTGATTAGATGCCAATGCACAGACTGGGTAGCAAAGTCAACTTGAAATTTTAGCAAAGTTTATCTTACAGCTTCTGAGACTCGGTGCCATAAGATTCATGTTTATCATGGGACAATGGGTATATATCACCTCTTCTAAAGATATAGTTTTGGTAGAAGGAAATTATTAAGAGTAGTAGTATCTAGTGATTCTTCAGCCAGGACCACATGAGAAGTAGGCCATTTGGCTAATGGAACCTGAGATAAGTCTATTGGCCTAATGATATTGCCCATGTTCTTAGATCAGATGATGTCCTTGATAAAAGTTGATGAGAGAGAGAGAGAGAGAGAGAGAGAGAGAGAGAGAGAGAGAGAGAGAATTTCCAAAATATTTTATTACTCTACGTGTGTGTGTGTGTGTGTGTGTGTGTGTGTGTGTGTGTGGTATTGATGACTGAACCCAGGACCATTCTACCTCTGAGTTACACCCCCAGCACTATTTTATTTTTTTATTTTGAAACAGGGTCTCATGAAGTTGCTGTGGGCCTTGCTAAGTTGCTGAGGCTGGCCTTGAAACTTCAAGCCTTCTGTCTCAGCCTCCCAGGTACACCAAGTACATTTTATTACTATTTACATGACAATAAACTCCTAGGTCCCTTCCTAATAAAGCCTCCTGCCAATATTACTTTTTTACCATCTATAAACAGGGGAAATCTCACTATTTTTTTTCTAAAAAGTTACCATTAACATTCTAAATCATCCATGGTAAGACACCTTTATTCTCCATGACAAGTCTGAGAAATTCCAAATCTATTTAGTGCATAGCATAAACGATTTCTCACCTATGACATTGTTTATTGAGCATTGTGAGGAGGTGGGGACAAGAATGAGAAGGGGATTTCGCTAATCATATCTGTATAAAAGAAACATTCTAAATCCGTGGAACAGAAAGAAGAGGGGAAAGAAATGCCAAGCTGAAAACAATATGTCGTCTAAGAAATGAAGAAAACAAAGTACTCAGCATAGCTCTTGCTGTGGTGGTCGGCATTTACCCAGTGCTAGCTTCTTGCTCCAGCTCTCACCTTCTCCACACAGATTCCACGACATGGACAGAAACAAGTAGTTTCAACTCTACTAGAAAAATTAAGTGGAATTTTTGAAATTCTTGAGTTTTTAACAATGTTACAATTCCACGGAAGACAAAATAGTAAGGCAAAAATCACTATGTTTTCGAACAAGGAAAATAAAACAGGTTTTTATTCAAGGTGTTTAATTAAAGAGTGCCAAGGTTAAGTAGAAATTTGGGATATGAGCAAAAAGTACTAGATTGTATGAAAGGCACAAATAGAGTGGAAGTATGTAACTTTAGAGTCTCAATGATCCGAGAAATGTACTAAATTCTGAGTTTTAGTTTCATCATGGATGAAATGAGAATGTCAACTTTCAAAGTCATTGTAAAGATTAAATGAGATATTGATGGGAAAAGTTAGGTAGCATATAATAAATGCTTACTCAATTTATTCTACTTTAATTTCAGGTAAGAAAAATACATTCTAAATGAATGAAAGGAAAGATTGATATAGAACATTGATAAGAAGCTTTGGGAGAGAATGTGGCATATTGAAGAGTTTCTAGAAAATGCCATTGGCACTGCACAATTGTAAATGATCCATGATGGGTGCAGGGAGAGATACTACACTTGCTCAGAGGGCTATTTTATTAGTTTCAGTTTTAAATGTACATGTGTATAATTTGGAAGAGGGATACAAAACCAAAGCACACATAAAATGCTCACTCAAAATGATTTGATTTGGGGGGGTAAGCATTCAAAGAGAAAAGGAAACAAGATTTTACATCTACATTCTCAGCATGATGACTAACAAGGAAGAGGGGGGTGTGCCTGATGCTTGGGGGAAAGGATGTCTGGATAGCACATGTCTGAGAGGATGCAAACCAATAAGCACCTTCAGAAATGAGAATGACCTTCAGAGTAGGAAAGGAATAACAGAATAAAAAGAAATTATATCTTAGAACAAGAGAGGAGAAAATTTAAGGGCAGCATTCCATTTTAATTCATTCTTCAAAATACATTTATTCCTACCAGGCTTGTTGAGACATATGGGTAATAAATTGAAGAACAAAGCAGACATAGATCTGTTCTCATGGAGTTTATAATCTAGTGTATAGTGGTGACAATAAAAACCACATAGATAAATAAATACAGATCTATATCTGTAAATTGCTAGGCTATACAGAAGTGTTTCATAATTCCATTTTTTACTCTTACATTAAAAATGAAAACAAAGAAATATATCATAAGGCAAGATGCTATAATCAACTACTATAAAATGTATGAATAACTGTATAAATATTATTATAGCTTATAAACAGAAATAGACTGATAAATGAAAGAGATAAGCAATGCTTGTTTTTTGTTTTGTTTTGTTTTGTTTTTGGTACCGGGGATTTAACCCAGGGGCATTCTATCTCTGAGCTACATCCCCAGTCCTATTTTTTCTTCTTTATTTTGAAATAGGGTCTCTCTAAGTTGTGGAGGGCCTCACTAAGTAACTGAGGCTGTCCGAGAACCCTGATCCTCCAGTCTCAGCCTCCCAAGTACTGGGATTAAAAGCATGTGCCACCATGCCCAGCTCAATGCTTGCTTTTCATTTCCAATTTTTTTCAAATTTCAAATATACACAAATTCAAATTAACTATAATGGTGCTACACATTTCCTAAATGCTTATGATATCTGTTTGCATAAGGATCCTAACAAGGGCTACATTAGTACAATCAATGTCATTGGTATTAGGTTGGGGTGAGAGAGAGGAAAACTGTGGAATCTCTAGGTGGAATGTCTCACAGAGGGAAATTAAATGCCAACACATTTCTTTTCACAAGAAGTCCAAGTGTGGGATTTGTGACCAGAAGCAATACATCAATACATTTTTTTTTTGTGGTACTGGGGATTGAACTCAGGGGCATTCTACCTCAGAGCTATACCCCCAGCCCTATTTTTTATTCTTTATTTTGAAACCGAGTCTAAGTTGTTGAGTGCCTCACTAGGTAGCTTAGGCTGGCCTCCCGAATGCTGGGATTACAAGCGTGCGCCACCACGCCCGGCTCAGAAGCAATACATTTTGCAGACTTTTCCAGTCTAATTTTCTTGAGATGTGCTTGAGCTACTGGAAAATATTTCTCATTTACATAATAATGCACAGATAAATGGCTTATCTCTTTCAAATATCTCAGACACTGGCATGCTCATTCCCTGATATCTTCATTTGGTATGTATCTACAGTCGGGGATTCTAAGAAACAAACTCTTTATATCCTATTCTGTTGGTATTCTCTCATTGGTCATGTATAAGACTTTCAAGTATACTCTCATCTTTCGGATTATACTCTATTGGAGCCATCAGTCTGATTTGTCTGCATCCTCATCTACATAAATTTATTCCCAATAATTTTTTGAAACTTCATACCATGACACTCTTTAAATTTGGGGTAGATCACTTTCTAAATATTCCAATCACCTTCAATTTTCTATCTAGTTTGGTGTAGTCAAGCATGTACATGACCAAACTAGTCAGTACTGATTTGCTTCCTAATGTCAAACTCACTTGACCAATAAATGGTTAAGATATTTAGCTTTTTCCCTACACATTTTCCAATTGTTTTAGTTTTTAATTCATCATACATGCCATTAAAACCTTTCAACACTTGTCTTTGTCTTTTTTTCAAGTCTTATATGATGGTAATTCCAACATCTTGTCCTCTGTAACATGCTTCACAGGGATACCACATTGAAGTATCTTACACCAGCAGCCTTCTATGTGCTATTTATATTGACAGATGCTTACTTTTCTTCTTCTCACTGTTAACCACAGGAAGCATTTTAGCTCTCTGTCAGTTCTTAATGCAATTACACTCAAAGTCATGAAATAGAAAAAAATCCCACAAAATATCCATGTTCAGCAGAGGCATTCAGGATGTGGTATTTCATAGGGATAAACGAATGTCTTACAACAGTTCAAGTTAAAAAAGAAAGCTGGCACCAGCTTTAAGAAAAAAAAAAACTTATTGGTTTAGAGTCTTTTAGGGATTTGGGGATGTTTTGGGATGTTTCAACCAAATCACTTCAATGTGTAGATCCAAATGAGTTCTATCTTGTTGACTGAAATGATTTTCAGATGAAATCAGAGTCATTTCTTCCAATAATAGAAAAATCACAGATATTAAAGATGATTATTAGAACCAGATATGTGCAAAGTTCTAAGTTCTCAAAGAGGAGGGGGGTATTGCAGATAAAAAGCTAAAGAAGAAATGAGTGTGAGTATTTGCAATGGGCTGCACACTCCAAAGTCCACACGTGAGTGATGCTGGAATAGAAGCTGATTTGGCCACAAGGTTTATTGGGTCTCATTCTTCAAACTGAGTCCTTCCTTATCTTCTATCTACTCAGTAGCTGTCCTACCTCCTATCTCTCTCCTATGTCCACCAGTGTATTTTTGTCATTTTCTGGATATAGAAGCTCTATCTCTAATTTCCTCCAAACCAATGCTCATTCATAGTCTAGACAATATCTCTCTGGTCACTACTTGGACCCAGGACCCTCCTTAAGGTGACCCAATAGTTGACATCATTCTAACTCTGAGCTGCACCCCAGTCCTATTTTATTTTTATTTTGAAACTGGGTCTCACTAGGTTGAGGAGAACCTTGCTAAGTTGCTGAGGGTGATCACAAACCTGCTGTCTGCCTGTCTCATCTTCCCAAGTACTAGGATTACAAGTATGTGCCACCATCCCCATCAATTATTTTAAATCAATGACAAGCAGCTCACTATTGCCCAAAACCATCTATGCCACTTTTGAAAAAAATATAGTATAAAGATAATATTCATAATATTCTGTTCAATTTTGCCTTATGTTAATATGAACCTATTAATTTAAATTCTACCTACAGAAATTAGCGTTTCAGATATTTGAAGAGAACACACAAAAGTAAACACTATCATATCATTTCTTCTCTATGCTGCCTTCCCAGTTCCTTTGACCATTTCTCATAGGACATTTCCTAAAGTCCTCTGACTATTCTTGCCTTTCACACCAGAAATGTTCCAGTACATGAATGCATCTCAAAATGAAGGATGTAGAAATTGACACACACTTTTGGTGAGAATTTATAGGCAAACAATATAGTTATTTATACCCTTTTCTTTAACACTTTATTAACATAATCTTATGATACATAAAGTCAGGATAGGAAGATATAGTTGAATAATATAAATGTTAAAATATCTGATGTTACTAATTTTCTTCAAGCTTACTGTGAGCTGATTCTGTGATATGGCTGATCACCATGAGAGCAAATTCAAGTGTCATTAGTCAAGGTATCATATCTGAACCTTAGAAATCAATATCCCTATTTCATGCTGTATTGATCAAGCCATATCTGGAATATTATTCCCACTCTTGAGAAGTATTTATTGTTCAAATCTTGAAAAAACTGTGTGCATCTGAGGAGCAATAGTCAGGAAGATGGGGATGGTCCCAAAGCCGTGTGAAATAAGGAACTGCTAAAGCAATGTGGCATCTCAGGTCAGGAGAAGAGGAGCTTACCAGGGATAGCCACCATCAAAACCTGGAAGTATGGCTCTCAGAAGAGCGTTGTATGTTGTGATGGTTCCTTAAGACAGAAGTAGACAAAAAAGCAAAAACTACAAGTAGGCAGACTTTGGTATAACCACTTTGTGATATGATAGATCCACCTTCACTGCAAGTATTCCTGTAAAAGTGGATTTCTATTTAGCAAGAATAATGTATTGTATATGCTAGAACACATCTGTAATTTCTCTTTAAATTTCAAGTTACTATGATTACTAATACCAAAATCCCCCTATAATTAAATAAAAAAAACAAGTATACTGATAATAACATAACACAGAGGCAGATTTACAAAAAAAGATGTACAACCATCTTGCAACCCTACCATGGATCACAAAAAAAAAAAAAAAAAAAAAAAGAGAGCATGTTCCTAGAAGAAGCTTCAAGTAACAGGGAGGAGCCATTCAGTTAATCATTGTGCCATTCTAATCTCTGAGGATCTTTTGATAGAGTTTTTCTAAACTAACTTTTAATTATTCGATATAATAGTATGTCTTGTAAGTCACTAAGAAAAATTATGTATGTTAGTAGGCATTATACATGCAATTAATTAAGCATATAGAAATAATTTCTTTTAAATGCTACTCTGTGATCATTTCTCAAAGCAGACGAAAGGTAATAGTTTTCATTTTTTCTGTTTTTATTTAGTAAGTTTAAAATTAAATTAGTAAAAATGGAAGTCAAATATGTACATATATAATGAAATGGGTAGGCCAGACAAGAATAGGTCAAGAGAAATATCGATGCACCTAAATTACACTATGATTAATAATTATTTTAAATGTTAGTTATTCACTGGGTGCAGTGACACACAGCTGTAATCCCAGTACTTGAGAGACTGAGACAGGAGAATCACAGTTTGAGGCCAGACTCAGCACCTTGACAAGGTTCTCAGCAACTTAGAGAGACTCTGTTTCAAAATAAAATAAAATAGGGATGGGGTATGGAACTTGGAGGTCAAATGCCCTGGGGTTCAATTCCTAGTACTAAAAAAAAAAATTAAAAAAAATAAAAAGTTGTAAAGAAACATCATAGTGTAAAATATATATATATATATATATATTTTATATTTTATATATATATACATATATATACATATATATATATATATATAGTGTGTGTGTGTGTGTGTGTGTGTTTATGTGTATTTTTTTTTCTGTACTAGGGATTGAACCCAGGGTATTCTACCTATGAGCTACACCCCTAGCCCTATTGTTTAATTCCTTATTTGGAAACAGGATCTTACTAAGTTGTGAAGGGCCTCACTAAGTAGCTGAGACTGGCCATGAACTTGAGATCCTCCTCTCTCAGCCTCCCCAAGTACTGGGATTATAAGTGTGTGCCACCATGATGCCTAGCTCATTGTCAATTTTTGATATATTTGTGTTTTACTGTTTTTGTTTTGTAATTTGGTATTAGGGATTGGATGCTGGGGTGTTCTACCTCCTAGCTACACCCTAGCCCTATTTATTTTTTATTCTGAAACAGGGTCTCACTACATTGCTGAGGCTGGCCTCAAACCTTGACCTTCTATCGGGCGCCCCAAGCTGAACCCTCAGCCATGAGGCCCCAATAAAGACGCTGCCTGAATGTTGCTGGTTCGAACCTCTTTTATTATATCTCTTTCTTTCTGGGATCAAGAGCACTACACAAACAGTAACAAACACAGCACAGAAGTCGTCTTTCCAAACAGTGCTTTTCCAACTGACTTCTACTAACCCCTCTCTCTAGCAATCCGTCTTCCACTAGCAACCCACAATCTTTCTTCCCAGGACTTCCCCAGCGACCCAGCCAACCTCTTCCCAACCGCTTCTTCTTCCCAACCACTTCCTCCCAGAACTTCTCCCAGCAACCCAGCCCAGCAACTTCCCAACCAGCCTTTCCCCAGCAGCTCTCTTTCTAGGCGAGAGGTGGAGGCTTTTAAAGCTGCGCAGGGCCTAAGCCACGAGGCGTCTCATACAGCTCTCACCTGGGCCGGCCACTCTGGCGTGGGGCAGCCTCAGAATGTTTTGCACCTGCAGCTGCTTCTGGCACTCTGCCAGGCGCCATCTAGAGGCGAGGTCCAGCTGGCCAGTCTAGGCCCCTGACAACCTTCCTGTTTTAGCCTCCCCAAAACTGGGATTACAGGCATGTGCCACCATGCCTAGGTGTGGTTGTTTTTTTTTTTTTTTTTTTTTTTTTTTAGTTTGACTACAGGCAAATAAGTATTGTAGATATGTCTTTTACCCACAAAAACAAACAAAATAACAATGCCAAGTAGTTGCTGGATTTAACATTAGATAATGATGTAGGCATTTCTATAAGAGACAAGGGTTGAGGTCATTATCATTAATGGCCTTCCTTTCTTTCCATCTTAACATGGGTTGGTACAGTCCATATATAGAGAAGTGCTTATGGGTGCAGGTCTTTAATTCCTTGACTCTGAACCCTTCAAAAATATTGTGTTGGTGAGAAATCCTGGAGACATGAGAAGTTTCAGGCAAACAAAGAATTCTGGCATGATTTTATGTCACAATAGCTCTGCTTCTCTTTCCAGCAACAAAGGAAAGTGCCACTGTCCTATAACGCCTGTCTTAATTAATAGGTGTTTTCAAGATATATAATAATGCTCCAAGAATTAAATAATGGTAATACTATGGGATGGCAAATAAGATAATCAAATATACAACTGGGACATCTACAACTTGGCTACTGTAAAATTTGTTTTGATTTTTTTTCTAAATATGTACCTCAATAGTTCACTCTTGGTTAGTAAATTTGAACAAGTTTTATTAGAGTGCTAACTCACCAAACTAATTCTGTGCAATGGCATAGATTGCATGCTTTTGATATATTTGATAAAAGAGTGGAGCTAACTGATCATACAGTTACACTCAGCAGAAATATTTCCAGAACAAACACGGAGGAGAGAAATAAGTATGTCTGTCTGATAAAGGATCTGGAACAAATTCGAAGATTGAGATGCATCAAAGTGAAACTCATCATTTTGATGACAGGTATGGCTGTGCATGCCCTAGTTAAACATCTTAAATTACTAGGGATTTGTTATGCACGGGTTGCTTTTGTTAGCTTAGAATAGATTTGTCCTGGATACCTGTGGCAGAAATGTAGAGGGTTATTTTTTTAACCAATGATAGATAATTATGAAGATTTGTAAGTGGACCTTATTTTTATTATGAATAAGAAAACAAGAAAAACAAAGTGATATCTACTAATATTCTACCCACGTTTAGTTAAGTAGAAGCTGCAACCTTATTCTCTAGATATCTCAAACAAGAAGATGAGATTCTGAGGTTGAATTATGTTTTCAGTACCCTACATAATAGTATGGAATGTGCAGAACATTAGTCTCCTCCGCCGTATTTTCCACTTTACCTGTGTCCCTTCTCTTGTCTTCCCTGAATCCTGAATGCATCTGATGTGTGGCAGAATCTGTTCCTAATGTATTTCAAAGTCAGAAATACATGTCTGTTCACTGAGGCATATTACAGTATCCTCGGAGCCTTTTATTGCCTTTCCATTCCCTTCTGAAATCATTACCAAATATTTCTTCTATCTCTTGAAACTTCAGCTCCAATTCCACTTCTGCTAATTTCATCCCAAGACAAAAACAGACCATGATCTAGCGGCTAGAGCACAAGGTGTGGCAGGAGCTCATTTGATGTCTCAGTTCCCGAAGTAGAGATTGATTCACTGCATGGCCTTGGGCGAGTTCCTTAGCCTCCATTGCCCCACACGAACCTGAGTCTTAATAACACCTACCTCACCAGGGGTTATGAGAATTCATTAATAAACTATCATTATCGGTCTTCATTATGCACCTGTGTGCAACCCAAACAATCCCTCTTGTTCTAATTGAGCTGTATAGTGTGTGTGTGTGTGTATGTGCACGCATGCATGTGTGCATGCGTGTGTGTGCGTGTGTGTGTGTGTGTATGTATTTTTTCCTGTGGTTTTATTTTTTTATTTGTGGGAAGAGACTGTTGTATGTTCCCTCTACTCTGGCTCAAGACAGCTGTGAGTACCAGACTACTTTATCTGGGTAATTTGGCTTAGTGGAATTTTTAAAGTCATCCAGCAACCTAGCTGTTGACACTGAGAGAAATTAAAATGATGATTATTTGTCTGAGTTTCCATCCATTGCCAAGTGATGGGCTCATTTTTCTCTCTTCAAAACTGCCACCTAGCCAGCCCCATTGCTTCTCAAAGGAGCAAAGTTTTAAAGAACCAAGGAGCATTACCCAAGCCACAGTGCAATAACTCTAATAAACTGCACCTGTGGATGACTCTCTGGTTTATTTATATACTGTATCACAGGTCATTAACAGAAAATAACCCACTGAGATACAACATTCTTGTTTACAGTGAGGTTCTGGTGGTGACAGCAGGAATATAAAACACAAAATCAACAGGGAACACTGAACTAATAAAAAGACAAGGGTCTATAAAGCATAGAAAAAAACAAAGCCAACTGTGCAGGCAAAAATAAAATAAAATAAACTTCCGTCATAAAGCAATCAAAAGCTATGGTATATTTATAGAGACTAGGGAACCCAAAGACCCACTGAGCTGGAATATTTATGGGTGTCAGATTGAAAGTCAGAAAATCTGTGTGCTGTCGGGAGTGAAGGCTTGATCAGTTGAATGTATCCTTAAAAAAACAGACCTGCTGCCCTTCTTGCAGATGTCCTTATCAACCTTTCCAGCCAATAGGCTTTTTGATATCTTGGCTATTCAGTTCTAAAATTAACCTTTCTAAAAGTTAATACGTTTCGAGTTTAGAAAATGTGAGTTAAGAAGTTTTCATGCTAAGAAAAATAAAATTGTGACCACTGTCACTGTTACACCATTTTTCTGCCTTCGTTGCTAAGAAAAAATGACACCTTTATTTTACAAGTGGTTCACCACTAGTAAGTACTAAGATTCTAAGTTTTATTGAAACCATTTGCCTTAATGGAACTTTCCTATTCCTGAATCACAATATTTAAAATTCTATACATTAATAACATATATTAACTTTACTTCCTTCTACCACATATCTCTTCAGTGCAAATACTTTGAAGAAGGATAGTGCACTATTTATAAAAATGTTATTATAATAAGTATATAGATTAGTCTAGTAGAAAAAGGTAAAAACGAAAGGAAAGGAGGAACAATGGGGGAAGAAAAGAGGGAAAAGGAAGAAAGAAGAAAGGAGGGAATAGAGGGAGTAAGGAAGGAAGCATTTTCCTTCTCAGTACTTCTCAGGACCAGCCTTATTCATACGGACGCAGTGGCAGTGACTTGGTTTTAATCAAAGTATCTGGAATGTTGCTGTTTGACAATTCTTAGCCATCTCCAAACCACACCTCAAGTCAGTCTCATTGTTTTCGGGTTTCTCCATGGTTGCCTCTTCAGCACAAGATTCTAGTTAGTTAGCAAATATTTTATATTGCATGTAAAAACAATAAAAAAAATAAAATAGACTCCAACTTCTAGGAAGTTGTCATCTATTTAGACTCAAACCTCAAGAGGGCAGAGACTTTGTTTTGCTTATTACAGTCTTTCCAGCATTTAGTGTAATACTAGGCACATGGTATGGAGTCAGTAAATGTCTTAAATGAAGCAATAAATGGATAATTGAAATGTTAAGTGGCATTAGGGTTACAGTCTCAACGTGGAGAGACTTATGTATGTAAAGAGCCCAGTTCAGGGTCTGTAACATAAAATTGCTTAATGAATAGTGGCCATTTGCTTTTTAAAATGAAAGCTAATATTATTGGGGAAATTTTTGTGTAGACAGTAGCAAAGTTTCTGGGTCAACAAGAAAAGGTTGGTTTAGGATAGATAGAGATTTACACAGTAAAGCTACTTAAGTAGAGAAGAATCATTTTATTAAGGGAATCAAGTGAGTAAAACTGTATGGTACTCTTTGCAGGTAAGTTTTGATAACATCTGTAAAATGGTCACTGCTCAGTCCATCTCCAATAACAGAAGCTTTCATAACATGTCATGTTTTCAGAAGATACCGAATTAGTTTATAATAAGTGACAAATGCCCAAAATAGGCCATCCTTATAAATTCATTAATTATTCACGTATACCTTTGGTTCTTAACTAAGCAAGTTTGGCTCCAGCTTTGCAAGATTAGAAGGGTAGTTCATGCTGACCTGTAATAATATTTTCTTCTTAGTATTGAGAGCAATAAACCAATGTGGTGTCAATTAAAGCAAAGAGACCTAGAAAATCAATGTCAGTGCACAAGGGTACAGGCTGCATGAGGTGGATCAACAATAGGAATCCCAGCAGCAATTACAATATGGAGGATGATGAACAGCCTTTCTTCTACCTTTCTGCCTTAAACTGTGCTGCTCTAACAAATACTTGCAACGGGGTAACTTACAAAGGACAAAATTTTATTTACTCACAGTTTTGGAGACTGGGAAGTTCAAGATGAAGAAGTCCGTAGGTTCAGTAACTGGAAAGGGCTGTTCACTGCCGGTTTTCTGCAACCTTCTGAGGACTGAAGCAGCGTCCTCACATGGCAAAAGGTGGAAGGGCAAGATAGCCCAAAGAGGCCAGAAGGCTTTAGTAAGGGCTGCCATACAATTCACACGGGAGGATCCTCCCATGTCTCTTCATGGCCTCATGTATTGACTGTCACATTGGCAATACTTGAATTTTGAAGGGGGGGCACTTTTAAAGCTCAGCACCTTATGAATTCTCAGCTTGGACTCATGTAGCAAATGTATTAACAAAAGAAAAGCCAAGAGAAGTTTATACACAGGTATATCTTTTAAATATATGTTACTCAGGGAAGGAGTAATTCTCAAAGAATTGGTTTAGATCTATAGCTTATATAGCATCAACAAAGAATAATAAAGTTTTAGAGAAATGACAAGATAAAGAAAAAGGACTTTGAATCTCTAGCAGCAGCAAATTGTGGGAAGACAAATAGAAGGCAAACTCATGGTGGATAGAGACTGGTCAGTGATATTGGTTATGTAGACTCCTCTAGTGACATCTCTAGTGATCATCATCATTTTTCTTCCTTATAGAGAGGAGTGGAGAGACATCTTTTTAAATTTCTCTTCTGCTTTTAGACAAATCAGGGGAGGTCAGAGAGAGTTTTACTTATATCTTTCTTAATTGCCTTCCAGCTCAAAATAATCCTTATGCCAAAGTTGCATATTTTGGGGTGACTATATTCTGCTACTCTTCAACAGTAACAGGCAATTGCAGATACACAATAGATTAGAACAAAGGAAGGGTAGATCATTTCAAACTGTTTTCCTTTACACAGAAATGGAAGCCTGTAGTGCTTCTATGGCTTGCTAGAAAGCCACAGAGCTCATTAGTGGCAACTTTAGGTAAACTCTTCTGATTCTGTTGCATGCTTCTGTTTATTCTAGTCTGCAGTGGCACCATGAAAGGAACTGGACCCAGTAGCAGCTGCTCTTTAGATATGTTCCTGATTTGAATCTTTAGCCACGAGACATACATCTCTATTCTTATTTCTAGTGAAAGATGAACTGGCATCCCTGTGCTTGTTTCTGAGGAGGAAATCATTTTGAGTTGAAACACAGCCAGACTGAGGAAGTCCTGTGGAGTCTGAAGGAAGTTCACTCATCCTTTGCAAATGCTCTGGAAGGAAGAAAAAAAAATAACTACTCTCATCTTTGCAGTTTTAGCTAGCGACTATTGGGCAACAATCCACTGGATTATTTCCTATGCACCTGTATGTAAATAATCCAAATGAAACTGATTAACATTTAAATTCTAAGTTACTGAAGGATCCAAGGGGAGATTGATTAGATTGACTTGATTTGGTGCCAATATGGTAAATGCCTTAATGTTTTCAACAAATCCAGGTAACAATCTACCAAGATTTTGAAACACCACGCTTTAAAAAAAATCCTCACTTTGAAATCCAGAAGAAAGTACGTAATGTCAAGCAGTTGCTTTTCCTTCTCTTTAGTATCAAATAAATGTTAATGTTTATTTTATAGTCATGGATATACTAGGAATGGTTTACCATTTTTTTCCTCTAGTGGATTATTTCTAACCCAAATGGCTTTTTTTTTTTTTTTTTTTTTGTCATTTGAAGAGACCAAATGCCTTTGGGGCTCAATGTACTTGGAAAATATGTAAATGATGGCTCTCCCCTGTCAATCTGAGAGTGACAATTCAGTAGGCCCTTCACCCACATCATCAGAGCATAATGGCATTTTAATTTAGAGTGAACCTTTTTGCTTAGCTCATATGTATCTTGTGTATTTTAAGAGAAACTATTTACAGAGAAGTATAAAAGTCCCTAGAGATGCAACATCTCATTTTCAATTCTGTTGGCAGGAATACTAATTACATTATCACATATTCAGCAGCATTCAGCAAAGTTATTTATTCATTCATCCCTAAGACCTGGGATGCCTACCAGGTCAGTTTCAATAAGCAGTACCTTGAGAATCTCTGCTGATGGTACACACAGATAATTAGGTGTAGAGTTGTGAGAAAAATCCCACCCCCCAAAAGCTCAGCCTTGGAGATTTGCCTGCTTTCTCATTCTTTGAGTGAGAGGGGAAAAAAATCCAATAGTTGCTAGAAATGAGGAAACATTTATCACCCAACTCTGTCACCCCCACAGGTTCAGTTTCTTAATTGCAGTTTGGTTTTAGTTCTTAGAATAGCAAGTAGAGTTGCTGACAGCTAATATTGAAGTCTGAGTGAATGGTCTTCTAAGGTTTTCCTCAATATGGTGAAAACATTCCTAATTACATTTTGCTCTTTGGATAATATGAAAGTAAATGTTCCCTGTTTCATGCTACATAACTTTACCTTTGAGATCTTTAGTAAACATTGGTAACAATAGTAATTTCCACTGCACACTACCTTCTAGTAATCTTGCTTTTGTTATAGGAACTAGAAGAATGTGTTTATGCATATTTTATTATATATGTCAGATTTTCCTAGTAGTATTGACTCAAAGGTGTTAAGAAAATGAGAACCTGACAAGGACTAGGCCTTGGAAGAACATAGTTCTGTAACAAAAAACATGAGCTGAGAAATTGATCAATTTCATACAGCAAATAGTAGCTTTGTTCTTATGCCAGGATTATAGAAAAAAATGCCTTCTGGTCCATGTCACTCAAAATGCAAAGAAAAAGAAAAGTTCTCATAAGCCATGAAGCAAGTTTCTGGTGAAGTTATTAAAGCTTGCTTTTGTCTCATATTTGAATTTTCAATCTTTTTTTTTCTCTAAGGATTAGTGAATGACCTTGGACTAGCTACAATACCTGGGCTAAATGCTATCCCATCCTGTACCCACGCACTTTAATACAGCAAATATCATTCTCCTTCCCTACCATAGGGCCTAAAGGAAATTCCCATGCAGGAGATGGGGTTCATTCTCCAGGTATTGGCATACATTCAATGTCAACAAGCAATTGAAAGCCCAGTAAGAAACCTGACTTCTCACACATCTTTCATGTCATGTTCCCCTAGGAATAGAAGATAAAAGTGAGTAGGCAGAACGAACCCACTGGGAAATATTTCTGAGATCCAAATGCTACTGAAACTGGTAACATTAGAAATCTATTCCTTAGAGATTTAGGAATAGATTCCAGAATGCCAACACTTTCTTGGTAACAGCAGGTGACAGTGGAAAAGATATTTTTTCATGTCCTGAGTTCCCTTTCTAAATGATCTTATATATATATAGATAGATAAGAGTAATATTTGGGTCAAACACTCAGCCTACTTATTAATATTAAGAAAGATCAGAGAGAATTTTACTTGGCCAAAAAATATATTTAACTTCTCCTTATAAATATTCTTAACTTATATAATAGGTTCCTTTTTCTGACTTCCTTTGGTACAACATTCTTTTGTGAATGTAACAGCAACTCCCACTCACTGGCTATGAGGTGAGTAAGCTATGTTCTAATCTGCTAGAGCCAGGAAGATATTTAATGTGGTTATACAGTTCACACACCATCAAGAAGTTTCTCTTCTTATCATTGGGATGGAATATAATCTTTTCACTATCTTGTAGTAGAACCAAAATCATAGTAACAAAACAGCATACATATTTCATTGGAGAAAGAGAAAGGCAGAGAGTCATTCAAGCAGTCCTGCTATTCCTGGGACAGTAGGATGAACTAAGTCTTAGAGGTTATTTAGAAGAGACACAATTTCTCCTTAGCAAAATAATCAATAAATGCTTCACAGGTAAAGTTAGCTTTCAGCGACTGCAAATGGAGTTAAAAATGTACAAATAACAATAATAGTCTTACTAAGCAGAGTGATGCCCAAGCAGACTTGTGTGATAAGGAACCAGGTGGGGATAGAAAGAAGATGAACAGGACCTGGATATTGTAAAAACAAGAGGCATCCAGGCTGAATTCGCACTGAGATCATTTCTTGTATCACACCACCTAAAGGTCTTCTTTAAGTCCTTAGTGAAAAATGATATAAAAGAAAGTATATCTTTTGTAATCTGTTGTGTATTATTATCTTTATCAGTGAAATATTTATAAACTATTCATTCTATAGTGTGGATTAAGCCATTACAATGCTTGCATGGAATCATAAAGCCACCTTGACTGGTAGGGACCGCTGATTATTGGAAGGAAAGTCTCAGGAGGGCTAGAATTTTCCAAAGAAAGAGATAGCTTGCCATCCAAAGGACTCTGTATTGCCTATTTCTACTTATTTTACTCTAAGATAACAGCCAGGAAGACTCTCGGGGTCCACACGGGATTTACTCCTTGGTTGACAACTCTCCTTACAGGAGTCATGACAGCTGAAAGTTTCATTTGAAGAAATAACAATTTTTTCCCAGAAGTAACTCTTTTAAGTATATGTCCACTTTTGAGTTTTTAAAGTAATTTTAACATATCTTCTAAGTTTATTTGGGACATAATTATTAAGATTTGATACCTCTGTTTATTTTTAGAGTGTTCATATAACATTATGGGAGAGACAGACAAACAGATCATATTAATTGCAGGCAAATTAACTCCCTATATATCACTCCAGAACTTGAAGTACAAAAATCATACCCAAATTTTGGATTTGTTCTTGCTGTTTTGTTTTGGCGAATGTAAATAAAAAAGGAGGCAATGTCTAATGTGGCCTATGGATTAACTGTTTTTCTATGGCATCCATTTGCACCTTCTTTAATAAACAGTTTCTAAACATAATAACTCAGGATGTGGAGTGGACCATCTTCAGAGTGGAGCAAAATATTAGCTGGTATTGGAGTTCTAAAGTCAAAATTACCTTTGAAAATCTCTTTGGTTACCCACAGAAACTTTCATTCAATGAGTCTAACTCAACCCATTTTTTCTGTCACTAAAATGATAAGAGGTTGCTATTTCCTTAGTTGGCCATCCAGGTGTAGTAATTTACAACCAGTTTAAAGGGCCATGTTGAAAAGGAATGCAGAGCTGGGCGTGGTGGCGCATGCTTGTAATCCCAGCATTTGGGAGTCTGAGACTGAAGGATCTGGGTTCACAGCCAGCCTCAGATACCTAGTGAGGCACTCCACAACTTAGTGAGACCTGATTTGAAAATAAAGAATAAAACAAAAATAGGGCTGGAGGTATAGCTCGGAGGTAGAATGCCCCTGAGTTCAATCCCCAGTACAGCAAAAAAAGAAAAAAAAAAAAAAAAAAGAAAAGGAATGCACATTTTTAATCCTAAAAGACACATTCAATAACAGTGAGAGTCTTGCATGGGAATAAAGCTGTGAGGACTGTGCTCTCATGTCACAGTCACATGGGGCATTCCCTCATCGAATAGAAGCTAGGAGGTAGATGAATGATTGTAAAATTGATTTTGTGTGTTGTGTGTGTGTGTGTGTGTGTGTGTGTGTGTGTGTGTGTGTGTGCATGTTGCCTTTAGCTGAGCATGTAGCTTCAGTACATTGTTTGAATGCCACCATAGTGGATCCAGTTGGGTCACTTCAATAGGTGCTCAATCTGCTGTCTGTTTCAGAGCGGCACAGACATTGCTAATGTTTATTCAAACTTATCAACCTTAAGAATATTCTTTAAACTTCTGATGGTAGCCCCCACTGTTCCACCTGCTGAGAATCAAACAAACACCAGTGTATCTTGAGAATGTTTTTGTTGCTGCTGCAGTTAGACTCTTCCTCAGGGACCCTAGGAATAGCAACAACCCTGGAAACTCCATCAATGTTATAGCTACCTGCCTGAGCTTTGGTTAATCTTCTAGAACTTGGAGCCAATGTAGAGGGAGTGGGTAGTAACACACCTGAAAGTTTAAATTGGAAGAGATCAGAACATTTCCCTTCTCTATCTTACTAGCAAAGTTCCCAGCTTGCCACAGTCTTTCAAACATCCCCACTTGTGCTCAGAATAAGATCATGACAGTGTTGTCTTCATAAAATAGTCACTTACTGTCTCAGAGATTATCACTTTTTTTAAAAAAGAAGGAAAGAAAAGACCACCAGGCTTGAATCTACTTGGTTTGTCTAAAAACAATTACAGTGGCTTTTATCTAAACAAATGTTTTTAAATGTCCATTAAATCTTATCATCAGTGGCCTTGATGGTAATGTAGTCAAAACTAGAGCTTCTAAATCGGAAAGGGTTCATTTTCTAAGCAGACCCTTGTGGGAAATTGTCCCTTCATAACTGATGACTGATATAATTCAGTGAACAAGACCTTAATATGAGTATTCTAGCCTCTTTGTGGTATAATCTGATACTGTGTACTGTAGGGCTTCTGACGGTTATGGTAAGAGATGTCACTCATTTATATTAAAAAATAAAAATGGAATGATTCAGCATTACTTTTTCTGGGTGATTGAAAAACTAATGACTGCATTTGCATTTGACCTGAACTAATAACAGTCTGTAAGATTCAATAATGTTTGGAAGTTAATAAACTTTTAATTATATGCAAATAAAGAATGAAGACTGTATATATATTTTAAAAGAAATGGTGCAGGAAGTGAGCAAGTAATGGACAAGTGACTCCTTAGGATGTATTATTCCTTTAGTCTAAAAAGAATAAAGAAGAGGAGATGATGGAGAAGTAGAGGAAGAGAAAGAGAGAAGGAAAGAGAAGTATTTAGGACTTGCTTAAATCTGCATTTAAATTCAAATTAAATAACTAAGATATTTGTGATACAAACATAGACACATCTTTAACTTTTTAAACTTGAAAAGGAGCAAATTAATAAGGGAAATACATTAATCTAGAAAAACTTCTATCAGCAAGTAATCTTAGTTTTAATGACTGCAATATACAATGCAGTAAGATCACCAAGCCTGGGGTGAGTAGAACCAGATTATAGTTCCAACTTCACCTGACATTGAACAAGTGGCTTTGCCTCTGAATCTTTGTTT
This sequence comes from Graphiurus murinus, assembly GCA_004027655.1. Lineage (NCBI taxonomy): Eukaryota > Metazoa > Chordata > Mammalia > Rodentia > Gliridae > Graphiurus > Graphiurus murinus. The sequence continues at coordinate 21,973 of PVLC010004237.1, forward strand.
TCTCACTTGGAAATGTATTACCATTTCTCTTACAAAGCTTGTTTATATTCAAAGCAGAGTGCATACCAAAGTATTTCTCAACATTTTATTACTTTTTTATTAAATCGCACTTAACAAAATAGAAATGAGTCCTGCTCCCTACTTGCTGCTGGCAAGCAGTGTGGATCTGATGCAAATCTTTTTTCTCTAAACATGTGGAGAGAAGAGGGAGGGTTGTAGGGGATAGTCAATGTAGTCTCTTCAGGTTCAGAGCTCTGGTTATGTAAGACAGAAATTCTTAGCTAGTAGTTCTTTCTTCCAGTTCTCCTACTAACTGGTAAATATCTAGAGGGGAAAAATTCTAAAGAGGTTCTTTGTGGCTGGAAAGAGTTAATGTAGATTTCTAACCTGTCTACTGACAGCAGGAGAATAGTGATATTTGGTTGACTATGACAAAGAGTCTGATCCCCCCTCATTTGTAGTGCCAGAGTGGCATTGCATAAGCTGTCAAGCACCAGAAGCCTATCGCCAAATATTAATTTACCTGTTGTGTGCATCTAATAACTGACAGCTCTGAATCCCATATCATTTTTGGTGGCCTTCCCACTGACATGTTCTTTGATTAAGAAAATAGTCAGCTAGAAAGCCAGTGTATCCCTAATGTGGCCACCTCAGTTTAACCTCCTTATTATGCTGGAATATATTCTCCTAAATTAGATTTCCTGTCTTCATAGTGGCAGTTTACATGAATTTAATACATTATAAAATGTGCAGTCCCCTTGAGATTCCATGATAGATTGTGGTATTTGAAACCCATATTTCCATGGGAAATAAAAACCTAGGCCATGGCCAAATATTTTATCAGCTTAGCATTATCTTGAGATAATGGCACTATTAATGCTTGTCACCTCTGTCTGCTTCCCAGGGCTTGTGCTGGCTCTTTTCTGGCTTCTGAACAAGGAAGTTTTAGAGATTGGTGCACTACTAGCATTAGCCAACTTAGATAGGTACCCTTTGTTCTAGGTTGTCTGGCATATAATCAAGCACAATGGCCCCCTCTATCATTTTCCCCTCACAGATAGTGAATCTGATTACCAATTATGCTGCATGGACAGGACTGTTCTATATTTCAGTCTGTCTGTGTTGGGATGGAGATGCACTGTCAAGGGACACAGCATAGCTGTGATCTTTTACTGTAGGATGTCTGCAAGCAGGGAATAGTATGAGAAAAAGGCAGAAAATAAAACCCCAGGACTCAGCAAAGGGAAATCTAAAGCCCTTGGATCATCAAATTACCAGCTAGAGAATGTCGGAATCTCCCTGGTTAACTAGAAAAGAACAATTAGAGGTAAATCTTCCATTGGTTTATTCAGGTCCACTTAACTACATAGAGAATAGAGAATTCTAGAAATGCATACAATTGGGTTAGCTCTCTTGTCCTCTTATATATCTATCCTCACTGTGTTTTATTTACTTGTCCAAAAGTTGAAATCCTATAGGTGAAGGATTTTTTGACTACCTAATTATATCAATAATTTTTCTCGTCCCTTATTTTCTCAAGATAAAGCTTATATATGGACAAGGGGTACATTGCTCCCTAAGGGATTCAGAAAATGATATCTCAGTATGCATGTCTACTTTACCCTTGTTTCTAGATGTTAGTACTTTAATAGTCACCAGATAACATCTAGCAGTAGGCTGGGTGATACAGAGTAGCTGACAACCAAAAATTGACTTCTCTATTTTTGTTTCCATTTCACCATTGGTCCAAACAGGAACTCCATGTGCATCTGCATGGCAGAACTCTAGGTTCAGGGAGAGTGTTCCATTAGGCTGAGTCTTCACACTATGCTTTGATATTAAAAAAGGCAAGAAAAAACAAATCAAAACAATGTTAGATCCACCAGCAAAGACCTAGAGATTGTTTTTACAATTTACACATGGAAGGCAAAAGCTAAAACTTAACTGGGTGCCAAAATATAGTTTAAAAAACAAGGCATCTGGTTTTACTCAAATATCATCAGACTTTTAAAAGGATCAATGTAAGAATATTTTGTAACTGCAATGAGTCCAAGTCTTTCTCCTTGTATGATTTAGACAGTCTCAAATGATTTGGATTAGAATACTCCCATTGTTTGAGAAAATGTGTGCACAAATATTGTTGTATGTAAGTTACACAATTTATATCAGTTTAAGGGAGTTACTTTGTGGAAGGCAACAAAGTCTGTGCTACCTGTGCATGATAAAAATTGGTTTTGCTTGCAACTAGAAGTAAAGAGGGAGGAAAATACAGTAGTGTGTAACATCTCATCTCAAGATTTATCACTCATTGTAGGCATCAGGAATTTATCTGAAAAAAAAATGATAGTGAAATTCATGAGCCACATCCAAGATCATGTAATATGCTTCTGATAAACATTGAGCATACAACATGACACAAGTTGTAGGCCAATTGTTTAGGAGGCTGACTCAGATGCAGATATTTGCTACTGAGTTCATGGAGAGGAGCTCTTGAGATAAACATAGGATACTATAGTGAAGAAAGAGGGACTGAGTAGAGAGAAGATTTGAACCATGGGTCAAGAGGCAATCCTTTATACTTCTAAATGGATCAGTTACTGGATGTGGACTGGCCTGGAAAGGAGGCATCTCTTTAGGTGAGGATATTTTCATCAGCTGAGGGCAAGACCCAAAAGGGACACAACTGACACACTCAACCAGCTCCTGAAAGAGTGAGTGCCTCCATCCTGTAGGGAAATCTGGGCAGCAGATGAACATCACTGCATCCACCATTGAGGATATATAATAAGGAAGCAGCATGGTAGATTTGGAAATATGTGAGCTTTGAATTTAAACAGACCTAGGTTCAAAGACTGGATCAAACAATGACAAATTATGAAGACAACACTGGACAAATTACTTAACCTCTAGAAGTCTCTGCTTCCTCATCTGAAAATGGGAATAAAAGTTGGGCATGGTGGTGCACACCTATAATCCCTGTACTTGGAAGTCTGGAACAGGAGTATCAAAGGTTCAAAGACAGCCTCAGCAACTTGGGGAGACCATCTGCAATTTAGAAAGACCCTCTTTAAAAATAAAAAGTGGATGTAGCTCAGAAGTAGAATGGCCCTCGGTTTAATCCCCAACAACAAGAAGAAAGATGAAGGAGGAGGAAGAGGAAAGGGAGCAGGAGGAGGAACGGAATAAAAATTCTCCCTCCACCTAATATTGTGATTATTAAATTAGATAATATACAATGCAATAATAGCTTTGTATCCAGTGCTAATTAGATGCACAGAAAGTGTTGGTTTTATACTCCTCACCACTCCTTCCACACAAAAGCATAATCAGTCAACTGATAAATACCTGCCCAGTATCTACTACCTGCTAAATGCTATATTAGCAGTGTTAAAAGAGAAGAATAAATACAAGACATGCTCCCTGTCTGAAAAAGTACTTAGCACCTAAACAGACCAAATAAGACTAGAATACATAAAACAACTGCAAATAACAACATTAGAAAATCATTGACTATTAAATAAAATGTATGGTTATAGAAAAAGATCAATGGCAGCCAGACTAATCAGGCAATAAACAAACAACAAAGTTTCATGGGTGTAATAATTCTTGAGCTGGGCCTTATAGAACAGAGAGAGAGAGAGAGAGAGAGAGAGAGAGAGAGAGAGAGAGAGAGAGAGAGAGACTGAAGTTTATTTACATGCTCACACATTGATCCCTGACTTCTGCTGATTCTCATATTATATTTCACTTCTCTAGCAGAAAAACAAAAAAACACTTGTCACCTAAACCTGGTTTATGCAACTACTGAAATACTTAGTCATAGGATGAATTGTATTAGTATGAGTTGTGTGCAGAGAAGCTCTACACATTCCTTTTGTAAACCTGGCACTGATATGCTACTTTTTGTAGCTGAAGGACAAGGGCTATGATTTGTTCATTTCTTTATTCCCAGTGTCTTGGTCTCTTCTTTGCTGCTATAACAGATTGCCACAGACTAGGTAATATAAACAATGGTTTATTTGGCTTATGTTTCTAGAGTCAAAGAAGTTAAAGATTCCAGGGCCATATCTGGTGAGGACTTTTTTTGCTGCAGAGCAATTAAATGTCAACATGAGTTTGGGAGAAGATATTCAAACCATAGCCCCAGCATCCAGCATAGAACGATTACCTAATCTGGACTGAAAGAAATGATTTGATGACAGTGAATGGCTTTGCCTAATCAAAGCATGTTGTAAAGTAAAAGCAAAAAAATAATCAGACCTTTGGCAGACTATGAAAAACCATGAGAAATAGGCAGAGGTAGTTTAGACTCAAATAATAGTATTTGTGATTTTGGATCCAAAGAGATATATAATCATCATTGTTTAAGGTGGAATAGTCTTATGGAAAATTACAAGACAGAGGCGACTGTAAGAAGCCATGGGACTAACTGGCACAACTTTATTAGTAATGGATGAAGAAATACAATAGCACCAAGACAACTCCTAGAAGAGAGCGGAGACATAAGAAAATTTAGAAGTGACAGCACAAATCTGACAGCTGAAACCAGTATATTAAATTCATTCTCCAAGAATGAGAATTAGAAGAGGAAAAATTGAAACTCAGAAACAAGCCTTGGGGCATGCTCACTGTTGGTCAGGCATGTACGAAGAAACAAAATCTGACTTTTTCTAAAAATTAACAGGAAAGAAGTGATGCCATGAGGGTAGAGATGGCCAGGTTTAACCCAAATGTTTCCAAAAGGACCAGGGTATTAAAAAGTCACTGGAGTTAATAATGAGAAATCCTTCATGTCCTTTGAGAAAGTGGCATTTTGGGTTACAGATGAGCTTAGAATCCTAAAGGCTGAGCAAGGGAGTAAGTAGAGAAGATATGGAGGCTAAGGGCACTGCAGTGTTTAATTCTACGTATTAACATGGGAGGCCTGTGATAACTAGTTCTTTGGTAAACACCAGTTTAGGTGTTGCTATGAAGGATTTTTTCTAGATGTAATTAACTTAAATTACATGCATGGTGGTACGTGCTTGTAATCCCACTACTTGGGAGGCTGAGACAGAAGAATTGCAGGCTCACAGCTAGCCTCAGTTACTTCGAGAGATCCTCCACAACTTAGTGAGCCTCTGTTTCAACATCCCTGGTACTGTAAACAAACAAACAAATCAATATTTTGGATAAAGTAGATTACCCTCCATAATGTGAATGGGCCTTATCCAGTCAGTCAAAGGCCTGATGAAGAAAGAGTTCTGTGTCCAGTATGTCCTCAGATTTACCACTAGAGCATCAGCTCTTCCTTCCCTAGGTCTCTAGTCTGCTAGTCTGCACTACGGGTCTGAATCTTAGCTCCCACAATCACATGGAGCCCGTTCTTTGAAAGAACTCTTTCTCCCTCTCTCTCTATTTCTATATCTAACGGTTCTGCTCTTCTGGGGAATCCTGATGAATATAATTATAAACCAATAATTTAATAACTTTTAAATTAAAAAGAGAAGCTTAGAGGATCTGGAACTCAAATTACTATTGTTTCTGCTATACAAAGAGTAAGACAGAAGCCGGGCGTGGTGGCGCACGCTTGTAATCCCAGCATTTGGGAGGCTGAGACCGGAGGATCCGGGTTCGTGGCCAGCCTCAGCTACCTAGTGAGGCACTCCGCAACTTAGTGAGACCTGGTTTCAAAATAAAGAATAAAAAATAAGGCTGGGGGTGTAGTTCAGAGGTAGAATGTCCCTGAGTTCAATCCCCAGTACCACAAAAAAAAAAACAAAAACAAAAAAAAAACAAAGAGTAAGACAGCTTCAGGTTGCATTTTTCAACTACATATTGTTGCCTAGATCCTCTCCATCAATTAAGGACCAAAGTTGACTCCCTTCAATGAGGCCGAATCCTCCTAAACAAGGACCACATCCAAACCAGTTCAGGCCAAGGTATAATGGCCTACTTTATCTGAGAGCTTCTGGGACCAATTTTTTGGACAAAATGTGTAAATCTAGAATTCATGTTTCCCTCCCTGTTTTCCATTGTCATTGAAAAACTCTAGCACCACCTTGCCACACTAAATTTCTGTATTCTTATATTCATTATCGTCGATGCTTCCTTTCCAATGCACTAACCTCATGTTGCATACTTTTCACCCAGTAGTGTTCAGGACAGGAGTCTTTGCTATGCATCCCTAAGCACCTTCACTGTCTTTATTTAAATCTCCAGTGTACCACATTGGCACTGTTAATTACCTGTATATGTCTCACACTAGACTGTCAACTCCCTGAGATCAGAAGCAGTGTTTAGTAGCAACTTAATAACCACTTAACAAAGGCTTGCTCTATGATAGGATAAATGAATAAATGAGTACAGTCTTAACAGAGCAATTGATACATCTATAAGGAAAGTCCTAGTAGAAAATAGAGATTATAATCAAATTAGGACATCTCTAAGAGTTCATTTACACACACACACACACACACACACACACACACACACATACAAAATTAAGAATATAGGACATGGGAAACTATTAAAGAAATGCAGGTATCTGAAACATTTAAAAGATTTTTTTGCCAACATGAGACCCAAAACAACAAGGTAAAGGAGAGGATATTAGAACTTAGGTCATTTTCAGGAGTAGCCACCAATTTTCAAAGGATAGAACCAGCCTGTGAATACCTCCTATAAATGAAACCAGGGGAATTAATGTCTTGATTTCTCTTCCCCCTCACTCTGATTCTTTCCTGGCGCTTTCCAATGGCTGGACCCAACAGGAAGCAAGAAGTCACAAGAACCTCTTGGTACAGTCCACGTCCACGCAGACCAACTCCTTAGGCAGAGAGCAAAGTAGAAAAGAACAGAGAATGGATCCAGAGGGAAAGCAGATATCTATTTGGCTTAACACCATTTACAATTGTGACCTAGATCTTTCCAAGCCTGAATTCTAGTATTCCGTTTTGTGAATAAAATTTCCCAAATATGTTTTCTCTTTATTCTTTCCCACAAAGAAATTGAATTAATTCTTCAAGACCTGGGTTAGAAACATTTTCCCTAATCACATCCCAAAAGATAGTAATTGTTATATATACAAATGATACCATAGCAGTTTTCTAGAGTAATTGTGAAAGTAGTAATGGTGGAATTAGTCATAGTAGCTAACACAAAGAACTTGTTATGTGCTGGGTACTATTTCTTATTTGCTTACGCATATGTATACATACTTAATCTCATTTAATCTTCACAAAAATCCATGAGGGATATTCACATTTTACAGATAGAGAACTGAAGATTAGCATTTATTTTATTTACCTTAATTTTTATAAATAATGCATGATAGAATCCGAATGTAAATGTAAACCCATGCTTTATTACAAAGTCTTTGCCTTTTTTTTTTTTTTTTTTTGTACTGGGAATTGAACCCAGGGGCATTCTAATTCTGAGTCATACCCCCATTCTTATTTTATTTTTTATTTTGATGCAAGGCAAGGTCTCACTAAGTTGCTGAGGCTGGCCTGATTACAGGTGTGCGCCACCATCCCCTCCATAGCCTTAACATTTTAACCACTCCCTATTACTACCATAAGTTATCAGGCCAGCTACCAAGCTCTAGGTCTGTGTGGGAAGAGGCAATGTCCTGCTCATTTTTAAACCACAGCCACTTGCATAGTGTCTGCTCCATAACAGACATTCATAAATGTTCCTAGAATTAAATATTAATATACAGAGAAAACAAACAACATGGGCTTATAGAATTAAAACATTTATCAACCATAAATAATAGAAAAATGCAAGATACAAAGCAAAGGAAAAAAATTAAGGAAAAGAAACAATCATTTCTTTTCCTAGACATGCAGTAGGTTTCCTTTGATCCACTTCTCTCTGCTGGATTCAAGTTAATATTTTTTTTTCTACTCACTATTTTGCTACAAGCCATGATATAGCCTGTTTTTGAGTCTGAAAAGCCAGCTTCCTTTTCCTTGTCACAATCTTCTCCTGAATAAAAACACTTTCTTTTGGAGCAAAGCCTCCCTCCTAAGGTTCTTTGTTCTGCCAGTGTCAATTCCTTTGAGCCTCTCTCTGGAGAAGATCTGGAACCAATAATCACCCCCCTCCATCTTTTGCTGTGCTGGAGGCCTCTTCAGTCCTGTCTCTTTACCTCAGCTAGTTCACTAAACCCCCTCCAATAGAAGCTGGTTGAATATTTAAGCAAGTTGACTTAAAAAAAAGTGAGATTATTTTGATATGGGACTAATATCTCACATAAAGAGTGAGTCCTTTTACTATAAGCAAGTTGACTCCAAAACAGTACAGACATAAGACTCAACTTCAATGATAAGTAGATAATTAACATTTGGAGAAAAGATTTCAGACTAACTACCTATCTAGAAAGAAATCTCTACAATAATAAAGTAAGAGTTGGTTGTTCAGAATGACAACCTTTCCTACTTTGACAGAAAAATCTGGTTTGTGGTTGGACACCTCTGTTAACAGAGCTGCTTTAAATTAAACCAAAATCTGCTTCTCTTGAAATTTTATGACTCATTCTTTTAAATAATATTTACTGATTCTTCTCAAGTCACAGACACTGCACTAGATTCTAGGTTTTTTAATGATTTATCTGCCAAAACTAAATGGAACTGCTCTACTGAGTTGTCCATGCCATTGGGAGAGTGGTCTCAATGAATTGGGGAGGATGCAGGTGGAAAACCCACTGGCAACAGCACTAAGGTATCATGGAAGGAGAAGGTGGTAAAGTAGAATACTTTCCTCATCATGAAAATAGAAAGCCTGTATACATCCAAGAACGGTGGGAATGGAGAAGACATGCGGGTGTGGGTGGTCATGGCTAGGGTTGGGTGTGAATTAGAAGTGCGAGGCGGATGCAATAAGCAAGATAAATTTTCCCAAAAGTCACAGATGAACTATAAGAGTAGAATGTATGTTGCAATGGAAGCAAAATAAATCTCCATATAATTATAGATCTTGAAATAGAAACATTTCACAAAGTGTCTCCATCTCTCTTTTGCACACAATGACTATTTTTTATATGTTGAGTAGTGCTAACCCTATAGAATGTCATCCATCACTCCCTCATTTCTCTTTCCCCTACCCAACATATCCTATGGTGTTGGTGAAATCTGAAAGTAGCACGGGCAGCAGAGTGGAGACAAGATATCATGTTGTCAGCCCACCAGGACTGCCTCAGCTCAGGATGACGATGACACAGCTTTGCACAATCTACTCAGCAGTCCTCCTCCCCCTTTCATTACAGAAATAGATGCAGATAGAATGTTCTTGTTGCCATCAAGTAGGAGTGGCCCTAAAAGATAGCAAGTACTTTTATATAATTTCTTTCAGGGAAAAAAGACGACTAAACATCCAGTGTTTAAAACCAGTGTCATTATTTTTGGTAAATAACTTCTCAGATTTAAAAAATATATATATATCTACATCCTAGATATTGGATAATCCCCAATGACATAAAAACATATTGGAGTGCTATCTTTGTTCATCTATTGCTTGTATTTATCTTATTATCTATCTTTATGTATTGCCTGTATCAAAATTCCTTACCCTATTACGCTCATCTATAACTCATGGCACAAACACACTTATTAAAAGTATGTCTGTGTTTCTATAATTATATTTCATTGTCTTTTCTCTAAATTTCACCCTTCTTTTCCCCTTACCCTACTCCCTCCATTCCAATAAAACCACTGAGTTTGTGAATGACACAGGTGAATGCTTCCTATTTTTCCTTAAGTTTAACTCATTTTAATCATAATAAGTACTGCTATGATTTTTCTCTCCTAAACTCACATTGAAATTTTATTGTCATTTTTGCAGTGTTGGGAGGTGGGGCCTGGTGAGAAGTGTTTGGATTATGAGGTGGAGCCCATATGCATGAATTAATATCTTTCTTGGGAGAATAGAATATTTTTATGGAAGTTTGGACCCCTTTCTCTTCTCCCCATCCATCTACTTCCCTTCTGCTTTCTGCCATGAGTTGAAGCAGAACAAGGCCCTCACCAGATACAGCCACTTAACATTAGACATCCCAACCTCATAAACAATGGGCAAAAATCAATCTCTTTTCTTTATAAGTAATACAACCTCAGATATTCTTTTTTATCAACAGAAAACATACGAAGACAGATATTAATATTATAGCATTCAAAAATGGGCAAAATGGTATAAAAATGAAATGTCCTCCCTACCTATTACCTAATTCTGCTGCCTAGAATAAATTACTATGCATTATTTTAGGCATTTTTCTAGAAATATTTAATATACATACGAGGATTATTTTTTACATTTTTCTTCAAGTGCTAACATGCACTCTGCTATTATTTTCTTTTTTCACTTATCATTTGCTATAGTTTGAATGTTGCATCCCCCTGGAATTCACCTGTTCAAATCCTATATCCAAGGATATAGGTTTAGGAAAAGGAGCCTTTGGAAGGTGTTTAGCTTATGAGTGTAATGCTCTCATGAGTAGGATTAGTCCCCTTATAAACGAGGCCCATGAATGACTCCTCACCCTTTCAGTTAAGTGAGAACACCAAAAGAAAACCCTATCTATGAGCCAGGAAGTGGGCCTTCCTATACATGGATCTGCTTGCCCTTTAATTTTGGATTTCTTAGCCTCTAGAACTATGAGAAATAAATGTTTGCTCTTTATAAGTTTCACATTTAAGGTAATGTATTTTAGCATCCTAATCAAACTAAGACACGATATCTTATACATCATTCCATATACATAAGATATAATTTTCTACTTTACCTTCTTCTGTTGTGTGCTTCTGCATTATATTTGTCTCCTATTAGTAAACATTTTAGTATTCTTAATATTTTGCTATTACAAATAATGCTGCAATAAGTAACTTGTATGTATGTCATTTCACACATGTTGAAGTTTATAAGATAAATTATTTTGAAATAGAATTGCTAACTCAAAGTATATGTGTATTTTTAACTTTGCCATATATTGCTAAATTGATCTTAGGATAAGGCATGCCATTTATACTGTTGCCTAAAACATTTGTCAATGTGATGTGTTGTCCATCTCTTTGATGTTTACCAGTCTAAGAAATGGTATCTTGGTGCAGTTATAACTTGAGTTTCTCTTATCATGAGTAGGTTTGTGCAACTATGCACATGTTTAAGAGCCATTTGGATACAATTTTTCTGTGAACAGTTTATGCATTATATTTTCCCACTGAACTTTCAGGACAATTTTATTAATAAATTGCTAACATTGTTTAGATAGTAGAAAACCTAGTTTCATGTCTATGATATGAGTTGCAAGTATTTTTTCCAACCCAGCTTTTGTCTATTTTCACTGTTTGTGGTGTTATTTCCCATGATTTCTAAAGTTTTTATTGCAGTAATTGCATAAAAAGATCTTAAGAGCATTTCTCTTAAGATCCTTCTGCGACATACTGAGAAATTCCTTCTTGGATGGGAGATTATATAAATAAAATCCTCCAATGATTCTGCCCTTTACTTTAATGTTCTCATTTTACCCATTTGTCCAGAGTGGCCAGATTTTTCTCATTATTGTTCTTTTTCAGGACATTGTTCATGATTATTGCTTATTTATTTTTTCACATAAAATTTAGGATCACGTTATCTGAGTTCTAAAGTAATCATGTAGTTTTTAATTTAGATCATGTTAAATTTCTGGGTGACCTTAAGGGAGATTTTGAGGTTTAGTCTTCTTATGTTAAATCAAAGTATGTATTTCCATTTGTTCCAGTCATTCTCTATCAGTGATATTTAAAAACATTTTTTGTTTTGTTTTATTGTGGTGGTATTTTTTATTTTGCTTTGTTAGAGATTGATCCCAGGGCTTCACACATGCTTGGCAAAGGCTCTCACACTGTGCTATGTCCCCAGCCCCTTAAATTTTTTGAAAATAAAAAATCTATTCATTTCCTTCTATGTGCTTAAATATTTTTTATTTATTGCTAAAATAAGGGGAGTTTTTCTCTATATTTCCTAATTTTGTTATTTGAGTGTAAGGAGGCTGTTAATTTTTAAACATTAATTTAATAAGGAACCATGTTATTAAATTATTTTATTAATTGTGGCCATATTTTGGACATATTCCCTTTGGTATTTTAGGTATGAAAGCATATCACTTGTTAACAATGGAAATTGTTTGTTTCTTGCTATGGTTTGTGATTTGTCCTCACCAAAATACACATTGTGGCTTAATTTCCCAATGTTAACAGTATTGAGATGGCAGGTCTTTTAAGGGAGACATTTAGGCCTTGAAGGAAGTATCCATGGAGGGGATTGATGCCTGTCTTACAGCAAGGGCTAGGTCTCAAAGAACTAGATTGGTTACCATTACAGTGGGTGAGGTCACCCCATGTATGACCTCTTATGCTTGAACCACTTGCTGCTCTCACACACATTTCTGCAGTGTTATGTCATTCACTATGAGGTCCTCACCAGAAATTAACATCAGTTCCGTGCTCTTGAAATTCCAAAACTGTAAGCTAAATAAACCTCTTTTCTTTATAAAATACAAGAAATGGGCAATTGAACTAAATAGACACTTCACAAAAGAAGAGATACAAATGGCCAATAAATACATGAAAAAAAAATGTTCAACACCATTAGCAATCAGGGAGATGCAAATCAAAACTACACTGAGATTCCTTCTAACCTCAATCAGAATGGCAATCATCAAGAAGTCAAACAATAAATGCTGATGAGAATGTGGAGAAATAGAAACTCTTCTACACTGTTGGTGAGATTGTAAATTAGTATAGCTGCTATGGAAATCAGTGTGGGGATTTCTCAGAAAATTGGGAATGGATCTATCATATGATCCAGCTATACCACTCCTGGTTATCTTTCCAAAGGGACTGAAATCATAATACTATAATAATACATGCATATACATGTTCATAGCATCACAATTCACAATAGCCAAATTATGGAACCAACCTATATATTCACCGAAAGATGAATGGATTACAGACTTATGGGATATACACACAATGGAGTTCTACTCAGCAACAAAGAAGAACAAAATTATGTCATTTTCAGGAACATGAATGGACCTGGAGAATATTTTATTAAATGAGATTTGCCAGTCACAGAAAGTGAAGGGTCATAATATTTCTCTAATACTTGGAAGCTAGGGAGTAGTCAGAATACCAAAAGGACTTCAGATAACGAAGGAGAAACTCCAATGGAGCCAGGGAGGTGGTCTGAGGAAAGAGAGGGGGGAGAAAATGAAGGATCAATTAGGGAATCACTTCCATCGATATTATGTCCATATGTGATAATACCAATATCAATCTCAACAGCCTGTATGGGAAAGCAAAAGTGAAGAGGGAGCCAGGGAAAAGCCCACCAAATGCTGTGTGCATGTGTTTTATGTCACTATCACCATGAAGTACATTATGATATAAGACTATAGTGCACCAACGAAAGTATAAAAAATGTAAAAAAATAAATAGATAAATGAAAATAAAAATAAAATAAAAAATACATAATCTTTGCTGTTTTGTTTTAGTAATACAAAATGAATCCAGACTGCTCTATTTTCATTTTCTTAGATAATATCCTTCCTTAAGGTTTTAGGACAATACTAATAGCAGTAGTGACAGTAAACATGGTTGCCATATCCATAACTTCTTGCCTCTGATATTTTCATATTAAACAGCATGCAAATTACCAGGTCAAGATTGTACACACACACACACACACACACACACACACACACACACACACACACTGGGTTTATAATTAAACCCAGGGCTTTTCTACTGAGCCACACCCCCACCCTTTTTTATTTTTATTTTGAAACAGGGCCTTGCTAAATTGATGAGGGGCCTTGCAAAGTTACTGAGGATGGCCTGAAATCTCCTGAGTATTAGAATTTCAGTTTGGTATATTTTAATATGTTAGGAAATATCATATATTCTATCCTATTAAGTTTTTATCAAGAATTTTCAGAAAGAACTATTACTACTCTGAATTGATCATTACACACTACATACATATATCTAATTATACTATAGCTCATATGTTTGCACAATTAAATATTAACTAAAATAGCCGGGTGTGGTAGCACACCTTTGTAATCCCAGTACTTGGGAGGCTGAGACCGGAGGATCCATGTTCGAGGCCAGCCTCAGCTACATAATGAGGCCCACTGCAACTTAGTGAGACCCTGTTTCATAAATAAAGAATAAAAAATAGAGCTAGGGGTGTAGCTCAGAGGTAGAATGCCACTGGGTTCAATCCACAGAACCCCCAAAATATATATATTAACTAAAATAAAATACAGAATTAATATAAATTTTATTAAATGAATTTCAGAACGATTTTGTGAAGTTTTTGCACATATCATATATTAATATAAAACCTCTTACAATACCTACGATAATTCCAATTTCATCATGGTATTGGTTTGTTTAGGGTTTTTACATCAATATTCAAAGGTAGCTTTAGTATGAAATTTCCACTCCATCTCTTCATTTCTTTATATAAATGCTCATACTTCTACATCCAAAAGTATTTAGAATTATCCTTTAAAAATCAAAAAAAAATGCAAAATCTGTTAAAATGTCAGTTAAAATAATAAAATGTTCTATAATATTATTAACTACATAAGTAAGCTGGAATAAATAATGGAAATTCTCATTGGCCAGAAATTTTGATAAAATATGGATCTAGACAGGAGAGTAGATAATGTCTCCATGGATGTATGTGTATATACAAGTTTCTTCTGGTAATTTGCAAGACTTTTTTTTTATTTTCTGGTATTTAAAGGAGGAATTTTCAGGTTGTTAGCACTGTCATGATGATTTAATGTAGAACTATAAGATTTATCAGAATTGTACACTTGAATTATTTACTCATATAGTTCTTTTGACACACTATATGAGTGATAAAGTTGGTACATAGAGAATTTTTCCTCTCCCATTTTCCTCTCTTTCATCATCAATTTTTGTAGCTTATATCATATTTCTTAGGATTTAAAGTTTTTCTGTTACATAGCTTTATACTTCTGTTACTGGATTTATCAATGTTAAGTATATATATTATATCATGGCTATGAATGACAAGAAAATAGTCACATGTTTTTCTTTTTTGTACATTATTTTCCCTTCCCAAGGTTCCTTATTATACAATTTATTCATTGTCAAGATTAATTAAAATTGTATTCTATTTTATAACTACAACTTCCACCTCTGTTCGACTATTAGTTCTGCAATCCCAATATTCTTTTTTTATGTTTTATTTTTATATTTTTATTTGTGCATTATTGTCTTACATCATAATGTAAATCATAGTGGTAGTGATATACATGCACACAGCACTAGGTGAGCTTTCCCCCTCTCCCTCCCCTCTCTCTTCTTCCCCATATAAGATACTGAGATTGACATTGGTATTCTCACATATGTACAGAATATCAGTGGAAGTGATTTCTCCATTGATTCTCCCTCTCCCCCCTCACCCTCCCCTACGTTGTCTCCCTTGCTCCAATGGAGTTTCTCTTCCACTATCTAATGTCCCTTTTTAAAATTTTATTTATTTTATTTTATTTTTCAAATTGGTGCATTGTAATCTACATCTTTGTTATGTATAAGCTGGTAAAGGCATACATGCCCACATTTCTCATTTAACCCTTCCCCAATAGTCTTAATCTTACAATCGTGGCCCCACAATCATAACCTTACAGTTCTATACTCCTAATGTTCTTTTCCAGAACTTTCACTGTATTTTCCTATTTCTCAGTGTTCTTATATGTCTTTTAGTATCACATACTAATTGTACTTATGAATGGACTTCACTGTGATGTTTCCACACATGCATATGGCACACATTGATCATATCATCATATCCATCCAACTTCTACCACCACTCCCAGGCCCTGCTCAAGAACCCTTCCCTGTCCCGAGTAGTCACTGTTCTACATTCAGATCAACTTTAAAGTTTCCACATATGAGAGAGAACATGCAATACCTGTTTTTCAGTGTTTGATTCATTTTTCTTAACATGATATCCTCTGGTTACATCCATTTTGCTGCAAATGACAGGATTTCATTTGACTTTATGGCTGAGTAATACTCATTGTGTATATAGACCACATTGTTTTTCTATTCATCTGTGGAATGGGCACCCAGACTGGTTCCATATCTTAGCTGAAGGAATTCTGAATTGTCCTGCAATAAACATACATATGCAGGTCTTTCCTTTGGATGTATACCTGGGAATGGAACAACTTGATCTGATGCTAGCTATATTTCTAGTTTTTGTTCTTGTTGCTGTTTTTGATTTTCTGCTGCTGTTTTCTCTCTCTGTCTCTGTCTCTCTCTCTCTGTCTCTGTCTCTCTCTCTCTCTCTCTGTCTCTCTCTCTCTCTCTCACACACACACACACACACACACACACACATTTCTCACAATCTTTCCCTAGTCTGAATCCTCCCACCTCAGCCTCCTGCATAGCTAGAATTATAGTCAGCTCCTATACCATACATGGCTTTATTTTTAGGTTTTTGAGGACACTTTATACTGTTTTCCATTATGGCTGTACTAATTTACATTCCCACCAATGGTGTAGTAAGGGTTCCTTTTTCCCTGCATCCTTGCCAGCATTTATTGTTATTTGTATTCTTGATGATAGCCATTCCAACTCTGCTGAGATAGACTCTCACTGTAGTTTTGACTTGGATTTCCTGGATGGCTAAAGATATTGACCATTTTTTCATATATTTATTGGCTTTTTGTGTTTCTTTTTTTGAGAGGCTTCTATTCAGATCATTTGCCCTATACATCTCTTGATATCAATCTCTAGTAGTGTCTTCAAGACGGCCTTGTGGCAATTATATTATCTTGCATGTTCAAAAATGTTTGCTGTCTTATCTTAGACAATAGATGCTTCGCTGCTATCTTTGAATATTGCATATTGCCATGGAAGTCTGGTTATGATGTGAACCATCAGAAAATTGCAGAATGATTTAGGCTAGATTGCAAAAACAAAACAAAACAAAAAACAATGGCTACTGACATCGCATGTAGGTGGGAATACAAATTCTCCATGGAACTGTTTCTATTGCTGTTGTTGCTGCTGCTGTTGCTGCTGTTATTGAAATATTTACTATAATATTACGCTTCCATGAAAATTGGCATACATTAAATATACCATTCAATGCCAAAAAAGCAAATGTTAATCAATGGGTACTCAAGCATTGTACATTTAACATTTGAAACAAACACAAAAACAAAAACTCTGTTCCCTCCGGAATTCTTACTGTGAAATCGGCAGTATCTAAATTGTTATTCCTGTCACAAAGATCTCACAAGCAGACTGCCCTGTGCAGTAAGTCTTCCCTGAGCCAAACTATGTCTCTGCTTTAAATCAGGTGATATTTTTCTTTCACTGAAAATCAGATATTGTTAAACATTTCTAACATGTGTCAGTTTTTTATTTCCTTCTTAAATCATATGCCACATTATTTTGTTTCAGTGAGCCAGTAGAGATCTTTCCTTTAATCACTAAGGAAACTATTGTGTATTGTAGCATCTCCAAGATGAGTTGTGTGAAAAATGGACATTCCTGGCCTATGGATGCACTCTTCTCTTGGACATGATGATTGCCTACATAACTAATATTCTCTGATGAGCTGTCAGTAAGTGGTAAAATGTTTAGTGAGTTTTTTTGTTTGTTTTTTTAATGAAGCTTACTAATTTTACTGAGTATTAAGAGCCTGGTATTGTGCTTAAGACCTTTAGTATATCTTATAGCTAAATAGTTTAGCATATTTAATCCCAACCACAAAAATAGGGAAGGATATTATCAATGAGTTTTACAGAGGTAGAAATTGGGTCATGAGAAGACTGAATAACTTCTTTAGGATCACAGAGCTAGAGAGTGTGGGGCTGCAATCTAAAGCCAGTCTAGAGCCCAGAGCACATGACTCACTTCACCACTTACACAGCCCCCAGCTAGTGCCTGGAATGACAGCGGCACTAATCCACGCTTCAGAGCATGGACATGGATGTCGTTCAGAGGGATGTTTTGGCTCATCAGATCCACAGATTTGCTCACTCTGACTCATATTAACAACATTAAAACAACAATAATCCAGTAAAATCAGCACACCATGAGTAAAAGTTTTTTAGTGCTTAAGTTCTTTGAATTTTTTATTTCTCCATCTGTTATTTGGTCATCATATTAACATTATGGTAAGGTAGTTAAGGAATAAAGGTGGACATCACATGCATGTGGTCGTGCACATACACACACAACCATGACACATGCAGACTTTGAGAACAGTAATATAAATTCCAGATCTATGCAAGGTGCTTGTTATGCCACAGATGATGTAGAAGGAGGACTTGTGAGCGTTAGCCTGGCTGTTAGCTTGCTTTGCTCTCACCAGCTCATTGGGAAGCTGTAGTAACAGCATCATTATCACATCCTCATGCTTTTCAACTTAGGGCATGATAAAGTTGCAGTGAATGCAATTTCTTCTGGGAGAATAAAACTTATGCCTCTTCTCTAGTAATTTGCAAACATGAATAAAAGCAAAACAAAGCAGGAGGAAAAAGTGAGTGAGTTGCTCTGAAAAAATATGTTCCAATAAAGAAAACTAAAAAAAAATTGTTATGAGGTGAAAAATAATATATTTGTATAAATATTTATGTATTTTTCACAGTTTTCTTGCTTATGTCCTTCATGTATCTTGCAGGCAGTTAAAGAAACAACTATAAATCATAAATAAGGAATAAAGTGAACTCCATGAAAGTCTCTGATTACTCCATTACTGAAATCCAGCTTAGCAATCATTTCGTTTCCTTCCCAGTGTATTTCTATAAGCAATCCAAAACAAACCTGTAGGATTTATAGAATGCATTTAATATGAATGAAAGTAGGACTATATATAGAAATTAATTCATGTTTCTCTCTAGCAAAGAAAGTTATGTCAGGAAAGCAACATCTTCCTAAGGAGAAACACCACCAAAGATTTAAAAATAACTTGAGATAAATGACATAGGGTGTTTCTAGGGGCTCTTAAATGACTAGTTGTTTGGGGAGTATGCATTTTAATATTCTTTTCCACTGCCAAATCTTATGTGAACTTTAGGATATCATCTTACCCTGGTCGTTTTAATGATAAAAGTGATTAAATGAGCATGAGCCAGACCAACTGATGGAATGACAAAACAAAGCTACCAGAAACCAAAATGTGTGGTTTGGGCTCAGAAAGGCATTTTGAAAACAATCTGTCAGAGCCACAGAGTTTTCATATTATAACTGGAGCCACCAAAGTTCATACAATAGAATTCAATTCTTTCCTTCATTCACATATATTTGGCCAAAACTATGACATGATTATCTTTTTATCCTACGTTTACAGGGAAATTTTGATTTCTTCTGTTGTAGAATCTTCTAGACATCTTTACCACTATGCAGATCTTCTGTGACCAACCATACACACATTTTA
Source organism: Graphiurus murinus (assembly GCA_004027655.1). Classification (NCBI taxonomy): domain Eukaryota; kingdom Metazoa; phylum Chordata; class Mammalia; order Rodentia; family Gliridae; genus Graphiurus; species Graphiurus murinus. Next base: position 41,431 of record PVLC010004237.1, read on the forward strand.
TCCATTATAGATATTCACTCTCCAATTTAAGACGATCAAGTGATTTTTAAATCATAATTCTGGATTATAACCTTATAAAGATTTGATTTAGCATTAATTAAATATTATACATAATTTTAAGTATATTCAAAATACAACACCTGATAATGCAAGATGATCCTGATATTTCTTATTATAGAAATATAATTTCAAATAAATTCCATTTATTGCTAAACTTTATTTTGAAACTTACTGGATATTGGCTCTGTTTTTGAAAAATAAGTTAAGGCTTTTTGAGTCAGTTCACAGCAAGGTGGAAACTAATATCTATTTTTCTCAAATGTGTTAGACAAGGCCACCAGAAACTATGTTAGGGGGCTAAAATTAGCTGTTGTAATAAAGCATAAGGCAATACGGTTACGTGCTGTCACTGTGTTCCAATATATAATATGTTTTGATGGAATTCAGTAGATTTTATGAGCTGAAGTCATTCAAACAACTCTTCTTTTCTTTAGCTATTTGATGTTAAATAAGTTTCATAGACTTAGCACTTTTAATTGTCTTAGTGTAATGCAGGCACAGTCTTTATGTAATTCTTGTGGACACTCAAACATAAGAAATAAAATATATGTATGGTATTCCTTACATGGCATGTGGTTTTTAACTGAATCTGTCATAAGACTTCATGAAGGTCTCTTAAAATAAAAATAATTTAAGACATGGTCAATGAACCCAAACAACTATACCAACTCAAAACTTTAAATCAATGTGGCAAACAGTTTATTTCACAATAGAGATTAAAAAAAAAAAAAAGAGTGCACAGTAAGGAAGAATTCTAAAATCCCACATCAGAATGATTGAAATTAAGATTGCCAATGAGTGGTTATAGAAAAAAGTATTGCTATTAATGTTCTCTGGCGATTTAAAAAATAAATACATTCAGCCATTGAATTTAGTGATAATCTTATATAAAAACCAAATAATCTTAAGATTCCTGCTTCTAATAACCTAGTAGTTGAATTACAATGTCATTTGATTAATATAGATACTATGAACCTAGCTCATCTCCAAAATCCTGATGATTCAAAGAGTTATTGCAAGAAGTTTATGAATTCTTATGTATAATTATTGTAGACTAAATAAATTATACACATATTTTATTGCTATTTATCAAATATATCTAGTAATTATTGTTTATTATAATACAAGTTCAGGGTTAGGGATATATCTCAGTTGTAGAGTGCTTGCCTAGCATGTGCAAGGCCCTGGATTCAATCCCCAGCACCACTAAAATAGTAAAAATATAAGTTTCATTTTAAATGAGGTTCCTGCAAATGACATAGTCTCCCACATCTCCCAGCCTGCACTAAGGATGGGTTAGAGTCATGTCCCCAGGACCAGGGAATTGATCATATGAGGAGTAGCCTGGGTCGCTTTGGGGTCAATGCAGTTAGGATCCTTGACATGTACTCCATTTCTCATTTTTTCCTCTTACAATGACCTTGAAGTCCTTGTCTTTTAAAGGGCACAGCTATAAGATGTCAGAAATATCTCCTAAGCCATACCCATCTTCACATGAATGAGGAAGTAACTCTCTGGTGCCCAGTAGGCTTGTAGCTGCAGCAGCTACACTTAGTTATGTTGACCAGTACAAGTAACTGAAGTCAGACTAAGATTTTTTCCAAATGTTTTCTGACTCTTTAGTAGTAAAATGAAAAATACTATCACATAGAGTTTAGGGATTTTTTTTCTTAATTTTAAAAGATGCCACTGTATTCTAAATGATTAACAAATATTAAACTAAAATCTTTATTTGTTTTTTGTTTTGTTTTGTTTTGTTTTGTGGTACTAGGGGTTGAACTCAGAGGCATTCTACCTCCGAGCTATACCCCCAGCCCTATTTTTTATTCTTTATTTTGAAACCGAGTCTCACTAAGTTGCGGAGTGCCTCACTAGGTAGCTGAGGCTGGCCGCGAACCCGGATCCTCCGGTCTCAGCCTCCCGAATGCTGGGATTACAAGCGTGCACCACCACGCCCAGCTTAACTAAAATCTTTATTAAAAATATGGTTGATATTGCAGTTCACAAGATTGTATTTATTATAGAGTAGCTTAGTCATGTATGAAAGTCCACAGCATATTCTTCTGTATGTCATCAATATATAGTGTGTGGAAATAGGTGTCACTTGGTGCCAAGTTGAAGGAAAATCTGATCAAGAGGGTGTTAGTCAGCTGAGCGTGGTGGCGCACACTTGTAATTCCAGCATTCGGGAGGCTGAGACGGGAGGATCCGGGTTCGAGGACAGCCTCAGCTCCCTAGTGAGACACTCCGCAACTTAGTGAGACTCGGTTTCAAAATAAAGAATTAAAAAAAAAAAAAAATAGGGCTGGGGGTATAGCTCGGAGGTAGAATGCCCCTGAGTTCAACCCCCAGTACCGCAAACAAACAAACAAACAAACAAACAACAAAAAAAAGAGGGTGTTAGTCAAAAAGCACATGGAAATATGTTCAGCATCACTAACTATTAGGAAAATGCAAATCAGATCCACAACGAAATACTACTATACATTCATTAAGGTGACTGTTATAAAACAAAAAAACAAAAAATAAACAAAAAACCATAAAGTAACAAATGTTGGCAAGAATATGGAGAAAATAGAGCCCTCATGCACTATTGGTAGATTTGCAAAATGATGCACCTGCTGTAGAAAATAGTATTATGGTTCCTCAAAAGATTAAACATAGAATTACCATATGGTCTAGAAAATTCACTAATAGATATATATCTAAAAAATTGAAAGAAGCATCTCAAAGAGTTGTAAGCTCATATGCATAGAAGCATTATTCATATTAGCAAAAAGGTAGAAGGAAGCGACAGACAGATAAAATATGGTCTATAAATACAATGGAATACTATTCAGCCTTAAAAAGGAAGGAAGTTCTGACACATGTTTCAACAGGGATGAAACTTGAGGATGTTATTCTATGTGAAATAAGCTAGCCACAAAAGATCAAATCCTGAAGTAATCAAATTCATAAAGACATGAAGCAAAATGGTGGTTCCACCGGGGGTGGGGGCAGGAGTTATTGTTTAATGGATATAGAGACCAGATTAGCTAATATCAACAGTCTCTTCTACCCCAAACTGCTATTCTATGAATGTGCTTAGTGGAGGGTAAACAGGGGTGGGCAATCTCTAGAATGTGATGGACACGTGTTCACCTTAACATACTAACTGGCTGTACTAAGGGTAAACCTACTTCCTTGCTGCATTGGTATGTGAGAAATTTCTTTCATCTTAATATAAATTCATACACCATGGACAAAAGCAGGGAACAGAACAGCTCTCTAAGTAAAAGGCAGCATAGTTAAGATTAAGTCCACCCACCTGTTTCTTTTTGCTGCTATTGGTGCCTGAGATTTGACCTAGAAAGGTGTCGTCTCTCCTCTCGTCCTCCTCTCTAGACTCCTGTCTCCTCTGAGGCTGACATCTCAGACCTTGGTCAATCTACCCAACCTGAAAGTAAAAACATAACAGAAAAAAAAGATATATGTCTCCCTTATACTTGTTCTGCTTTTGTGAAAAGAAAGAAGAAAAAAAGATGTAGCACTGAGATAGATTATGTTCCTCTGCTATCATACAGTTTCGGTTAAGGCAACAGGTTCAAAGACAGGCACACAAATACAAGGAAAGTAGGCTCCATATGAAATATTACATATCAAAGTAGCTGGCATTGGATAAGTGTAAGCTTCTGGCCCCAGGTTACCTTTATTTAGGAAAAAAAAATTCAATCTAAGTAGTATTTGGATGAAAAAAATATCATTACTGTATATAAGCATCTGTCATGGGGTAGATGAATGTTCCTCCAGTCTCCTTTACTCTCAAAATGTCACTGCAAATATTAATCTTGTTTCTTGTGAGTTTTTTTCACCCTTTGTTCCACCTCCTTCCATAGCTCTGCATTTGCAATTCAACTGATATCTATTCTTTCCTCTCAGTCTCTGCTGGCTGACATGTGGCCACCTGAATGCCTATAAGTGGATGAGCAGCCTCAATGCTGCACAGGGCGTAGGGATTCCTTGCTTGAGTAGCTAGTCCTTCTATCATATTCATTCTTATATTTTCTCTCTCTCTCTCTCTCTCTCTCTCTCTCTCTCTCTCTCTCTTTTCCTCTTTCCCTCCTCCCGTCCTTCTCTCCCTCCCTCTGTTCCTCTCGTTCCCCCACCCTCATTTTCTCTGTTTCTGCCTTTCTCTGTGTCTCTACTGCCCTTTCTCTCTCAATTCAACCTGAACCCTTCCAAGTCCCCCTTTGTTACTAAGCTCTTGTCACTACCTTGGAACGTGTCCCCGAGCCTTCATGTTCTCATAATTACAAGCCTTGTGTGTCAGATGATCTTTGTTCTCCTGTAGTTGCTCATTAACTGATTTCCCTCATCTAAATGAGGCTGTGCCAAGCTGGCTGGGTAAGTCTCTGAAGCTCATGTCATTGGTTTGTAGTCATTTGGAGGGTGTGCCTTTCAGAAGTCAGGAAGTCAGTAGGATCAGCCCAGAGTTTTTGTTTTTATTTTTATTATTATTATTATTTTATTGTTTGTTTGATTTTATTTTCCCTTCTGCTTTCTCCACATCAGACATGGGAGTTTCTGTTAGAAAAAGAGGCTTTGCAAGCAGGTAGCAAAGATTCCCAAAGAGTAGACCCATGTGATCTTTCTTATTAGAAAAAAAAGTGCATTCTTTCCTTCTCTCCTTTCATCTGACATGACTTTTAAATAATTTCATACTGTTGCTCTTCCATCTACCAGCACTGAAAACCAGGCTTGGGGCTTAAGGTAACATCTCACATAGCAGGGGGTTTTATTTTCTTGTTTAAGGGAACATTCTAGGACCCTAGTAAATACCAACAAGTCATTTCTAAAGTCCAAGTTTGCAGAGAATGGTAGACTTCATAATTCAACACCAGCCTCGTTGCTTTCATGAGGATCTTCTCAAGAACTAATTTTTCAAGTCTTGAACAAGAACATTTCTAGAGTGAAATAACAACATTTCTAGGAATAAAAGTCAGAAGTTTATACCAGCTCTCTGTCTTGAAGAAATTAGAACAATTTGGGTCCAGGCTGAAGCAATGGGGACAATGATTATAGTTCTTCTCTCTTGGGCTCTGTGAGGGTGGACGAGCAGGTGAACCATGTGTCCTCCATGGCTGCACCTGCAGTATGAAGTTCATAGTTTTCAAATGCCATATCCAACAGGGACCTTTAAGCACAGAAAAAGAAACAGGCAATCACAATCCTTATAGACTAAGCACATTTTAACAAATGTCTTCTAAGTATTTTTTTTAATACAATTACTCATTAGTTCAGGCCTCTGTCTGGCAGTATGCAGAGTTACTAGAATGAGAATTGAGCTCTCTGTCCATACAGGGCAATTGAAGTATAGGCATTGACAAAATAAAATAAATTTCTCCACCCATATGCCATTCCAGGACACCATCCTTTGGTTGAAATATGAAGGATTCTGAGTAAGTAAAGTAAAAATTGGGACTGAGACCATCCATTTAATATTGCTTGACTGAGATAAAGACAACCTCTCTCAAACAATGAAAAATTTACACAAGAACTAATTTAATGTCAGAGTCACATTTATAGTTTTAATTTTTATAATAAGTTCTTCCTAGAGTTGTATAATGATTAAGAATATGAACATTGATGTCAGATATAGCTAGATGAGGAAAACATTTCTAACATGAGTTATTCACCATATATATTAAATACTTTTTTCAACTTTTCAGGTTTTATTTTTCTAGCTATAAAGTGGAAATAACAGTATGAAATACTAAGATTTAATGATTTAAACGTTAGGTTCAAAGACAGGCATAGTAGTCCATGCCTGTAATCTCAATGCTTGGGAGACTGAGGCAGGACGGTTGCTGGTCCTTGGCCAGCCTCAGCAACTTTGTGAGGACCTCTGCAGCTTAGCGAAACCCTGTTTCAAAATAAAAAATAAAATAGGGCTGGGGTGTAACTCAGAGGTAGAATTCCCCTAGGTTCAATCTCTAGTAGCCCCCCCCGACACACCCACACAATTAAAGACAGATAAAAATAAATGTTAGGTTCAATTATTTGTGTAAGACTCTCAGTTTAATATCTTTTATATGCTGAGTACAATAAATATTTAGTAATGGTATTTTACTATTTTTTTTGCTCCCTCTTCCCTTGTCTTTCACTTAGTAACTCAGTAATGCATCTTGCATTTTTTATGCTTGAAAACTTTAAACAATCTTAAGAAACTCTAGAATAGATTCTTTTGACATTCCTCATATAAATAGGCTCTTGAGTTTATCAGGAAGATCTTGACAGAGAGACTTTCTATTCCTTCAAGGCATGCTGTTGGAACCCTAGGAAGCTGCCATGAAATTTCAACAATATAAAAGACATAATCAAAACCAGAACTCCTAACTTTGGAGAAAAGTGTTACCATCATCTTAGAGTTTGGATGTAAAAGACAACACAATATAGCAAAAAGAGAACAGCTTTGGATTCACACAGGCCAAGTTTTAAACCTCAAATTTGCCACTAGGTATGTGGCCTTAGGAATTTAGCTAAGCTTATTTTCTCACCAATAGAATGTGGAAGACAATTATATCTCATAGATTGATATACAAATTAAATTATGCAACTAATATAGTAAATGTAGGTTCTTAGTAAATTATCCGGAACCTCGTGTAGATGTTCAATAAAGAATATTTGCTGAATACAGTGACATACACCTGTAATCCCAGTATGAGGGAGGATGAGACAGGAGGATTGCAGGTTTGAGGTGAGCCTCAGCAACTTAATAAGACCCTCAGCAACTTAGCAAGACCCTGTTTCAAATTTTTAAGAAATAAATAAAAATCTTAAAAGGTCTGGGGGTTTTCACTATGACAAAAGGCACTGACAAAAAGTCTATAGCTAACATTATTTAATGAGTAAAAACAGAATGCTTTTTCTCTAAGTTCCTGGTACAAAAAAGAATATTTGCTCTTAAACTCCTATTTGATATAGTATTGTAAAGCTCCACCAATGCAATAGGCTTCCAAAATAATAAAAGGCATACAGACTACAAGGGAAGAACGCAATCTATTTGCAGATGAAATCCTTGTCTATATAAAAATACTAATTCTTAAAAATAGCTACTTTAAGTAAAAACTGAATCTAGCAAATTTATAGGACACATAATTTTAAAAGTTGATTGTGCTACCCCATGTTAGCAAAGAACACTTTAAAAATGGAAAAATACCATTTATATAGTAGTATTGAAACTATGAAATATCTAGCAATATATCTAAGAAAATACATGCAACACGAGCATACTTAAAACTACAAAATATTGCGTAGAGGAATTAATGGAGTAAAAGATAAGTGTAGACACATATTGAGTATATAGATTGGAGGACTCAATATCATGAAGATGTCAGTTGTCTCCACACAGATCATGAATTTAGGATAATCTCAATCAAAAAACAGCAGACATTTGGAAAAACTGATACATTTGTTCTAATGTGGTGAACAAAGAACCTTGAATAGCTAAAAACAATTTTAAGAAAAAAAATTGGAGGATTAATACTACCTGATTTCAAGACACATATAGAGCTATGGCAACTATGTCTGCACAGCATTGGTGTTAAGATGAATAGATGCAATAGAAGAGAGTTCACGAAAAGATGCAAGCACCCACAGGTGTGCAAACACCACTGTGCATACATGTGCACACATGTAGATATAGCTGATCTGCAGTCAATGTTTGCTTCAATTGAGAGAGGATAGTCTTCAATAAAAGGTACAGAACAATTTTTATCCATATGCAAAACAAAAAGAATTTCACACTATAAATTAACAAATGAACTGAAATTGGATAAAGTGCAAACCCATGAAATTTCTAAATTAAAACATAAAGGAAAGTTTTATGACCTTGTGTGAGGCAAATATTTCATAATTAAGTTATGAAAATATAAAATATAAAAGAAATAGTGATGAATCAGACTTCTTCAAAATGAAAATTTTCTGTTATTGAATGAAATTGTTCAATCTGTGTTTCAAGTATTTATGTATATACTTATATGTCAAATATATGTTTCAGAACTTACTAAAGTATACATTGCTAATATACAGTTTATTATATGTTAAATATACCTAATAATATTCTAATCTTCTAAGTATTAAATTATACCTAAATATCCCTCTCCCCTTCCCTTCCTGCAAAAATGTATTAAATCCAAATCATTGTACATGTGGAGTTAAGTAAATTCCACAAAAAATACTTATTTTGAAATTTAGAGATAAAGTAATAAAAAGGAAAGAAATCAAATCATTCATTATGCTAATATATCTTTAATATTAAAAAACAGAGAGCCAGCTGTGATGGAGAATATCTGTAATCCTAGTACTTGAGAGGCTGAGACATGCAGATTGCTGATTCGAGGTGAGCCTCAGCAACTTAGTGAGGACCTCCGCAACTCAACGAGACCCTGTTTCAAAAGAAAAACTAAAATAGGGCTAGGGATGTAACTCAGAAATAGAATGCCCCTAGCTTACATAAATAAATAAATAAATAAATAAATAAATAAAGCAAGCAAGCCAGAGATGGAAGAATAGTACAAAATTAGAAAACTAAAGACCAATCTCAATTATGAGTGAAAATGGAAAATTATCAAATAAATCACTCGCAGAGTAACTCTAATAAGATTAAAAATCAATATTGTATGCATTACATATGTATATGCATGAACACACAAATACATATATTTTATAACCTTAAAAACAGTGATATGCTTTCTTAACCTGGGATAGAAGATATTTATCAAAATCTCAAAACAAATTTGGCACATGCTGGTGAAGCATTAGAAGAGACATTGTTACTAATGTCAGGTACAAGACAGCTATTTCAGAGGAGAGGGGTACATGCCAGTAATGCTAGGACTTGGGAGGCTGAAACAGGAGGATCACCAGTTCAAGGCCAGCTTGGGCAACTTAGGAAGACTTTGTCTCAAAATGATGCCAGGCGTGGTGGCGCACGCTTGTAATCCCAGCATTCGGGAGGCTGAGACCGGAGGATCCGGGTTCACGGCCAGCCTCAGCTATCTAGTGAGGCACTCCGCAACTTAGTGAGACCCGGTTTCAAAATAAAGTAAAAAATAGGGCTGGGGGTATAGCTCAGAGGTAGAATGCCCCTGAGTTCAATCCCCAGTACCTCAAAAAAAAAAAAAGATGATGATGATGATAATAATAATAATAATTATGGGCTGAAGTTAGTTCAGTGGTACAGCACTCTTGAATTTAATCCCTAGTACCACAACAACAATGAAAAGACAACTATGTCCATGTCCATTACTAATGTGTAGGAAATTGATAAGGTTAAAACTACACATTAAAGGTAACATTTCTATTATATCTAATATAATTACATTCAATAAGAAATAAAATATTCCATATATTTTAATTAACATAACTTTTATTTTTCTTTTTGCAATTTGTATATTTCTGTCTTTATGCGTAAGTGATATAATATAAATATCTACATGTACTTAATAATTATAAAAATTTAAGTCAACACTGAAACATTTTTCCTCTTAAAAATAAAAAAAGGCTAGTATAAGATAAGTTTTAAACACAACATTCTAGAAGGTGTGTGATATTCCCCAGACTCACCTTTTTCCTGTTCTTCTCAGTATTTGTAGTAATATTTAATATTTAATGAATAATTTAGATGAAGAAATAAAAATTGTGTCGATAATATTTACATAAATGCTACAGTTGGTAGGGAGTACTAATACTGAATGAAGAAATGAGAGTTTAAAAAATATCTCTTTTGAGCCGGGCATGGTGTCGCATGCTTGTAATCCCAGCATTTGGGAGGCTGAGACCGGAGGACCCGGGTTTGCGGCCAACCTCAGCTACCTAGTGAGGCACTCCACGACTTAGTGAGACTCTGTTTCAAAATAAAGAATAAAAATAGGGCTGGGGGATAGCTTGAAGTTAGAACATCCCTGAGTTCAATCCCCAGTACCACAATAAATAAATAAATAAAATAAAATAAAAAATATCTCTTTTGCTGGACATGGTGGCACACACCTATAATCCTAGTACTTGAGAGGCTGAGATAGGAAGATCACAGATTCCTGACAATCCTCAGCTACTTGGACACTAGACAACTTAGTGAGACCAGGTTTCAAAAATAAAACAATAAAGTAAATTAGCATTCAGAGGCAGAATGCAAATCCCCAGTACAAAAAAAAAAAAAATCTCTTTCAGTTATAATTCTGAGTTTAAATTGCCACTCTGAAAATAACCAATGTAACTTTTTAAAATCCTGTGTTAGGGTGAAAATAACATAAGAAAATATAATATTTGGAATGGAAACAGTGTGTATGCAAGGGCTTTTCAATAAAAAAATGTGCTCAGTAATATCCAATAAGAGTACAATAATATTTAAAGAGAGTCTTGGTTGTGAGAGGCCCAGAATCCACAGCGCAAATCACAGCTGATCATGTGTTAACCTGGGCAAGAAGAAACTTAGAAAAAGATATGCTAACTCCTATCATATATTTGAAAAGCCTCTTATGAAATGGAATTTTAAATAATATTATAAATACCATTCACAAAAATAAATCATTGACTCATCTGTCTTGAGGCTGGGGGAAATCATACAGAACTGAATGCATGTCAACCAATGAATTGGGTTTTCTTCCAGATGCTCCCTCAGAGTGTGCTATAGATAGAAACTAGATCTACTGTTTTGACTGAATTGAAATATCAATTCATGGAATTTCAGAGTTTAAGACCTCATTAATTTTCACCACTTACAGTGATTCCGCAGCTATAATGAGACAATCCATCCCATCTTTGAAAACTCTAATGAGAAAGGTGTTATTATTATTACTGGGAATAAGCCCCTCAATAAAACAGCCAGTTAATCCAGATAATCAGATTATCAAATAGTAACTAACTAGCACGTGATTATGTGACTAATCGGTTTGACTGACATGGTTAAATTGCTCCTGGGATTCTGTATTTGTGCGGAAAATTTCCAAGCAGCTAACAGAGGAATTGTATCACCTTAATCAAGAAACTCAGGGAAGGCTACAATGAAAGGGAGGATCACTTCTTTCAGAGGTGGGAAAGAGAACAATTTAAGGCTTGGTGTTGCTAGGTGCAATGCAAATTACGTAACCAGAAAAAGAATTGGCATTAATTGCGTATTTATTTTAAAACTAGTCTCTCAGCCAATGTCAATCAAAAGAAAGGCAAGAAGGTGTATTAGAAAAGGAGGTGGTGGAGAGATATTCTAGAATTGTCCTAATCTCTAGATTTTGAAGAGTAGAATAAAGCAATCCCTAACAAACAAACATCACTGTGCTTAGAGGATGTTGTCTCTCAGATCACTTAGAAAAAGAAAGGGTCCAAGGTTGAGGACCTCCACCTGACATTCTGTAGCCCAGACATGCCGCCATTTCCATGTTCTATTTTCTCAGTAGCACAAGGTGGCAAAGAAGAAAGGGTGTCATCCACCTAGAGTAAATAACTGCCACCCTTAATTTCCATCCTTTCTAGCTGGATATTGTTAATTATGTTACTTTTATGACCTTACACATTTTATTATTCCCATTTCATCATATGAAATTGAAAACAATGTGTTTATTTATATTTTGTTTACCTCATTTTTTTCTAGTTGGATATGATAAATATTCCCATTTGGATAACAACTATATTTCGAAGCCTGTTGGGTAATTTTGTCCTTTTCTGTTACCTGATTGGAAGATGGGAGATGAAATGACAATGATTTGAAAGAGGAAAATGCACTTGGACTGTGAAAATAAGAGGAGAGGGCATAATATCTTTTTATAAAAATAAATCATTATGCCCTCATACATGTCTTTACTGTCCAGCATGCTGAAGATAGAAACCATAGAAAACAGAAAATTTCTTCAAAACAAAACACTAGTTTCCATAGTCCAGGTAACTAAACATCAAAAACAAACAAACAAAAAAAAAAGGGTGGTCAGTTCCAGAAAAAAAATAAATAAAGACTTTAATGGAGAATTAAATATTCTACTTTGCAACACATGAAATAAAGTGTAGGTGGATTGAGTAAAAATGTAATAGATCTACATAATTTGTTCTTCCCTTGGAAAAATCACCCTCTATTGAAAATAGAAGCTATTATGTCCCTAAGCTCAGGACATCTTCATTATTTTTCATCAAAAGCAAATACATGTTAGGGACCAACCAGAGTGCTTACACCAAGAGCTATACCATTTGTTCTCTGTTAATTGTGTTGCTGATTCCATCAGCAACACTAAGCACCTTCCAAAATAGTGTGTCATCCAGCCTGCTTTAGCCTCACAAATGACCCAAAGGAAAAGCAGAAGAGTGAAGGCCAAGGGAGAACTGGCTGTGTTAAGCTGGAGAGAGACAGTGATGAAGATGCAAAAGTTGCAAGATACCGAACATTGTTTTTTTTTTTTAAATAATGCAGGCATTGCTTTTGTTACTCCTAACAAGTGGCTGCTACTAACTTGTGTCCATTATCAGCAGCTCTTTAGAGGGAAGCACCTTCAGGCAAGATGGCCTGGCTTCTGGCATATCACACATCACACAGCATGTAGACCCTGCATTTTCTACGTGCATGCATGGCAGCACTATGCTCCAAACAATTCCTGGGCATTACATGTAAATTTGTCTTTGGAAAAGAAACTGTATTTTCAATAGTTTATGGGAACTTTTTTTTTCTTTTGTGTATGTGTGGTACTAGAGGTTGAACTTGGGGGCATTGTATCTCTGAGCTACACCCCCAGCCCATTTTTTTTTTACTGTTATTATTTTGTTTGGTTTGTTTTGATATAGGGTCTTACTAGATGGCTGAGTCTTGCTGTGTTGCCTGAGGCTGTCCTCAAACCTGTGATCCTCTTCTCAGCCTCCTAGGTAAGTACTAGTGCACCATCACACCCAGCTGCTTTTCCTTTCTTTTTCTTTTTTTTTTTTTTTTTTTGTTTTGAAACAGAGTCTCACTAAATTTTTGAGCACCTCGCTAAATTGCCAAGGCTGGCTCTAAACCTTCAATCCTCCTGTCTCACCCTCCCAAGTCCTGGGGATTACAGGCATGGCGTGTGCCACCACACCCAGCTTGCTTTTGTTAATTTTAATGGGGGTGAATATTGTCATAATGACATTAAATTTCTGATATTCGTCTGCTCACTATTTTCATTTAGAATTTTTATAGTAAATTTTCTGATGTTTAGAATTTTATCAAAGTGGAAAATACAACCATGAGACCAGAAGATATGAGTCCTCATTTTATTTATTTCATCAAATAGCTTTCACTAGTCATTTTACATATTTTGCCTCAATTTTCATTTATTAAATGACCACAAAGTCTCTTTTAGTTCTGTAGTCCTGGTATCTGTAGTATTGAAAAACAAAGTAAAAAAGAAATCTCGTCTTTACTGAATGACTGTAGAGATTTGTGTAGTTCCTTACAGCTAGAAGGCGCCATGCACACTGAAACCGACTTCCTGGGAGAGGGAGGTAGAGTATCTGAGAGCAGGATACCTTTTCCTCAACTGTCATATAGGCCGGCAGTGAACTTGTCAAATTCCTTAGTACTTTGCTGTTAAAGCAGCAGGAAAGATTCTCTCATGACCAGAATATCACCATTTCGGAGAATACTAACCCTTAAAAAGATAAGGTTTGAATATAGAATCTAACTGCATGTGACATCCCCTCCATTTCGTTGAAAGAGTTTACAATGCAGGATCATGAAGACTTGCTAATGAACATATTCACAGTAGCCAGTATCAAAAGCCTTTCCCAGAATGTTCTGGAATTCAGGAGAAAACTGAGATTCTTTTGCAACCCCCAACAAGAAGAAATCCTTCCCTAAAAATAATCAGAATTTCATTTCTTGTCATCTAGATAAATGGACTCAGAAAGTAAATAAGTCTGTTATTTCTTTCACCTGAGTTTCCTGAAATAAAAACCATACCTGCCAAATATATGGATCATTTGTGATTACACATGGATGTTTTTTGTGTACGTTCTTTGGTCACTGGGAGACCTGAGTAACTGAGTATGAAATATCTTCATGATAAAGAGCCCTTCCCTTTGAGGTCACCTCCTACTAATGACAGAGAGGAAGATGGAAGGTCACTGAAGAGATGATTCATGATAAGCCTTTTTACTTTGGGGCATTATCACAGTGTCATGAAGAAGGGGAAGAGGTGGTTTGAACTCTCTGGGTGCCCTACAACTTCCACAGAATGGTTTTCCAAGTGTCTGTTTTGTGGATGCAGTCACATTAATAAAGATGCCATGGAATGTGGCCTACATCATGAACAGCAAGACCACAGAAAAATTTCCCTTTCTGTGCCCTCCGTTTCCCCATCTTGGAGGCCAAACTTTGCCCTTGAATGAGCACAAACACCTCATATCTAAATGACTCACTGTGGATGCTGGCTCCAAGTCTATTAGATTATCATCCTGTCATCTTTGTTTTTGGCAGTGTTTGAAAGCACCTCTAGCAGCTTTATTTGAACACTGTTTTCATACCTAAAAGCTTGAATCTGTAAAACAAATACACAAACGTTTATAGACATCCTTATATCACTTCAAATTGTTGTGATTAGTGTACACACTTTGAATATTATTACTTAAACAACCTCCAGCTGATGTTTAAAAAAATAACACTTTGGAACAAGGCAGTCTCCAAATGTTCTATTAAGGATGCTTTATTTATATCAGTGTATAGAAAAGTACAGCTGTACAAAACATAAATCAATGTCAAAAGTAAAAGGCATTAAAATTCATAAGGTTCATTTTCCAACATCCAGAGCAAACTGTAGCTGAGAGTTTGTCACAGACTTAACATCAGCAATAAAATTATATAACTGCTGATGTCACATTCTTTGAGGTACACTCAAAGGCATCTAAAATTTTATAGCTTAGTTTTGCTTATTTTAAAAATGAACATATATTACTCTTAATTTTGTTTCTTATGTTACCTAGAAGACCTGAATATAAAAACAGCATCAGAGGGGAAATAACTTGCGGTCCATAGAGTTTTAACCAACATAAAAATATATATGCATATGTGACCACTTTGCTATTGATCAGGAAACCACAGGAATAGGGTTGGTTTAATGCCTCTTAAGGGAAACGGTGTTTTCTATGGCAGAATGAAGGAGGGTTATTGCTAAGCAAGGAAGAACTAAAAACAATTCATGCAGATACTAATATTCACAGGTAATATTCTGCTTTTGGCTTTCATTTATTAGAACTGTTGTATCATTCGCCTCTAGTGATTTATGAAATTTTGATTTCTACTTAAATATTCACCTGGCTTGAGAGGATGTGGGTTTTCTCTTATTATATGGAGAACCTAATTTCTTACCAAATCCAAACTTCCTTGAAGGCAAGGACCACATAGCCACATTTGCATGCCCCCCAAATAAATGGAATAAATGTATTTGCTTTTATTTTTTCTTACATGGTGAATTGGTGATACTGAGATGCTACTAGGAAAACAGAGTTTGAAGTACATCTGCCCAGTTCTGTGTTTCAGAGAGGGAGTCATAGCCGCCATTGCTTATGCAGTCACCATGGCCAGGTGCTATTTTTAGCAAGTTACTCATAGAAACTCATTAATCCCATTAGCAGTTCCGTGAGACAAGTGTTCATTATAATACCCATTTTCCAGGAGAGGAAACTGAAACACAAAGAGGTTACAGAGCTTGCCCAAACCACAGAGCTGGTGTGTGGCAGAACTGGGGTTTGGACTAAACAGTGTGGCTGGGGAGGTCCTGTTCCTCAGCTGCATTTTATACTATTTTGCTTGCAATAATGATGTACCGAGATGGTGTTTTGATGGTATCTTTTCCTAAGAAAAACATAGGACCTACATACTGTAATCTATGAAAGTTCTACGTCTGGACACTGGAAAGTATTGCAGAGTAGTATTTTCCTCAAGAATACATCTACCATACCCACCTTCACCTCGAGTGGGACTCTCAATATTTTTATGAGAGAGTTTATGTAAACACAAACATATACACGCCCTTAGAAAATTATATTTATGTGGTAAAAACATAGGTTGTATATGTGAAATTACTACAGCCACACAGGAACCCTGAATTCAAATGCCATTTTAAAGAGCAAAAGAGAGACAATGGAATTGTGGAGGAGAGGGAGACAATTCATCCCTAGTCATTACATAATTATCCAGACTTCCAGATGTCAGGTTTTATTGTTTTTATTTTTTTCCATTTACTGCGTGCCATTCACAACATCCAGTTCTGTGGTTCTTAATGTAGCCAAAATGCCCCATTTCACATCCTCCTTTGCTTGAATCTCTATGAAAATGAGAACGGAGAGAGCCAGAGCAAAGCATGATTTCCATGCACTGAGGTACCTCTTGAGCCTGCATCTTGTAGATGGACATGAAGGTAACAGCCCCATCAGGACCCGCCTGCAGGACCATCTCCGATGCAGGCATGAGAGACGCAGCGCCCTGGAATGCAGCCTGGTTGGCCTGGGCACAGCACTGTGAATACAAATGTGTTTAAAATGGCTGACTCTGTACAAGAGTAAATAAGAACCTTCCCGGCTTTTCATTCAGTCACAAGATCATGAGGTCTCATCACCCCAAATAGAGAAT
The DNA here is from genome assembly GCA_004027655.1 of Graphiurus murinus. Lineage (NCBI taxonomy): Eukaryota > Metazoa > Chordata > Mammalia > Rodentia > Gliridae > Graphiurus > Graphiurus murinus. The sequence goes on from PVLC010004237.1 coordinate 58,097, forward strand.
TGAGGTAGTTTTCCAGCTGAGCAAGGCAAAGTAGAGAGAAAGGAGAAGGTGACTTTCTCTAGCAAAGACCTTGCCTTTTAATGTTCTTTTTAAAAGAATAGAGCTCAGACTGAACTAATCCCCATATGAATATATGCCTTAGGAAGTAATTTTTATTAATAGCTGAATATTGTTACTTTCATCCACATGCACCCAAATATTGGGCTTATGATATTTAGTTGCATGCATACATCACTGTGTCAAAGAAAAGGGGAAAATCCAGCCTTAATAAAAAATGATTTATTAACTGTTCCACGTCCTATAAATTTAATATGTTATGGGTTCTTGCTCTCATTGCAGATTTCTTTTAGAAGTCTATTTCTGAATATGAAAGCATAATATTTCTAAATAACGGATTGGTAAATACTAACAAAATGAAACATCTCTGATGTACATAATCCACGGCCACGACTAGGATGACTGCATGTCAGTTGGACATGCTGTTTGTTTTCTGTTTCCTTGCTCTCAACCAGTTCATCTCTTTCTCAAGAGAAATAGAGAAAGCTGGTTTATCTTGCTCTATAACATTAAGCATTGATGTATTCATTTTCTGAATACACAATAACACAATGATTTTTGGGGGGTCATTCTTTTAAATTATACTTTCTGCTTTTAGTAGCTTTTTTTCTTTTTTGTTATGCTGCAAGCTTATTTCCTTCTTTGCTTTGCAATAATCATAATAATAACAACAAAGTACAATTTTTGTATAGGTATATATTTTCCTCTGTAATTGCACATAAAATCCATCCTGCTTAGAAACTGCAGAGAGAAGAATCAGTATAAATACTGGCCTCAGGGAATCTATGCTTCCTGCAAGATATAAGGTAGAAATATTCAGAGGCCATGTTACTCAAACAAGAACCAACCATTTTTTTGTTGTTAGTTTCTTTCCTTTTCTTTTCAGCAAAATATTACCTAAAGGTAGCTCTAAGCACTAAGGGATTGAGATTTCTATTTAGTCTACAAGTGAACTAACAGGTTTTTGCTACCTGTGGGTATCAACTTGGGATTTCAGTTAGCTAAGCAACTCTGGGCCTAGAATAAAACACTTAAGGGACCAGGAAAATTGTAGGCAGTAAGAAATCTGCAGACTGCAGATCTTATTTATTAATTTATAAACCACTCTTTCTCTTTTAGAATAGGTTTAAATTTACAGTAAAACTGAGAGAATAGTACAGGGTTTCCATATATACCACACCTAGTTTTTTCTACACCCTTTCTTACATCAATGCAACAAGACCTATGCATACTTATAATTTTCTGTTTCTCTACTGTGCCTATTTCTACTGTGTCTCATAATTATACATATATCCTATACATATACATATGAAATATATATAATGCATGTACATGTATATATTATAAACATAGTCAGCCTATGTGTTACAGGTGGAGAAATAGGTGTTTTGTGTTTTAAGCTGAGGAATGGAAACCTATGATGCTGCCCTAATGATGACATTTTGACCAGGCTTAAGAGGTCAGAAAGGCCTTTGAATGGGGAAAGAACCCTGAGAAAACTGGAAGCTGCCCAATCTCTGATGAAAGGTGACCATTTGGGAAGACTACCAAGAGCAAAGGATGCCACTTTTACTATGAAACTAACACCACTGTTTTGCTCTTTGTGTTAGCATCCCTCTCCCTCTCTCTCTCCCTCTCCCTCTTCCTCTCCTCTCCCTCTCCTGCTCTCTCCTTTTTGTACTTGGGATTGAACCCAGGGACATTCTACCTCTGAGCTATATCCCAGCTCCTTATTTATTTTATTTTGAAACAGAGTCTCTCTAAGTTTCTGAGACTAGCCTTAAACCTACCATCCTCTTGTCTCAGCCTCCCAGGCACTGAGATTACAGGCATATGCCACCATGTATGGCTAGATCTCGAACTTTTTTTTTTTTTTCAGTACTTGAGATTGAACCCAGAGTCATTCTATCTCTGAGCTACACTCCAGCCCTTTTACTTTTGAAACAGGGTCTCTCTAAGTTTCTGAGGCTGGCCTCAAACCTGCAATTCTCCTGTCTCAACCTCCTAAGTATTGGGATTACAGGCATGTGCCATCATGCCAGGCTAGACCTGAAACTATTTTTAAGGGTCAAGGATAGAGGGGTGCAGTGGTAAAAGTTGGATAATACTGTCAAATGTGTCTGCCCGTTTAAAGTGAGGGGTTGTGACTGAATGGTCTTTAAAGTCCCTTCTTAGCTATAATGCTGCATGGAGCAGAGATAAAAAGAAATGCTTTATATGAAAGAAGAAAAATTATTTTCAGTCTGGATCCCTTTGTCTTGTGCATTAAGAAAACAAAGACAGAAAATACAGAATTTGTTGTGAACTATTTTTAATCCAAGATGATATAAAATTGAGGACTTTGATGAAAGACCAAATGAATCAAAACTAGTTTAAAAATATAGAGAGCTAGATGGGCATGGTGGTGCACGTCTGTAATACCAGTATTTGGAAGGCTGAGACAATAGGATTACAGGTTTATGGCCAGCCTTAGCAACTTAGAGAGACCTTGTTTCAAAGCAAAAAAAATTAAAAAGGACTGGGGATGTTGCTTAGAGGTAGAATATGTCTGGGTTTAATTCCCAGTACAATATACATACATATATATCTACTGGTCAGGGCCTGATGACAACACACACTGTTAATCCCAGTACTTGGGGGTTTGAGACATGAGGTTTTTCAGTTTGAGGCCAGCCTTAGCAACAAAAGAAGACTCTCAACAACTTAGCAAGACCTTGTTTCAAAAAAAAGAAATAAAAGAAAAGAAGGGCTGGGGATGTAGCTCAGAGGTAGAATGCCACAGGGTTCAACCTCTAGTATAAAAACAAAACAAAAACAAAAATATAAAGAGACAGAGACATAAAGAAACGTGAGGGATATTTGTCCCTAAAAATAGGTCAAAGTGTTTGAGTAACATTTACTTAATATGTGAATTGATGTCTTCATCAAAATTATTGTTTATGCAATTGTCAAATTTGTTACTATGCTGTTCTTATTAAAATATTTTTTAGAGTCTTTTCCCTTGAGTTATCTTCATATGAAACATCTTTGACAGCTTTTCTAAAAACTTCATGGCTTATATGCAGGAGACATTAATTTAAATTTTTTCTTGTCTTCTCTCCAAACTTACTAAAGAGAGTAGCTCTGAGAAATATTAGCCAGAGGGTGTTTTGTTTCTCCCTTGCTATTTCTCTATCTTTTTTTCCTATTAGGTTAATAAACAAATTCTGAAACTTTGTTTCTGTGTCCCAAGATCTTGACTATACAATAGGGAGCCCTAGAGAAAGGACCTACTTAAAGTTGCCCCGGGGATGTCTGCCCACCTTTCTTTCATTTTCTCCTTAGATTGGCTTTAGAAATCTGTAGTCTGAGCTTCTGCAATATACTTAGAGGCAGCAGAGGTACCATATGTATGATTTGTACTTGTACCTATTTCCCAATTCCATCTGTTTTTAATATATTCTCATGATAAAAATTTATCCCTTCTTTCCAGTCAGGCTTTTGCCTGATTTGATAGAGAGTCCCTCTGGCTCATGTTGAAATTGAAATGTATGATATCTCATTGTTTGCCTATATACCCAGATGTCCAAGCACTGAGTTTACTTTTATAAGTGAAATATTGAAAATAAACATAAAGCTTTGGGGATGCGGTTGCAAGGGACAGGATCAACATTACTACATTAGAAATGGTCAACATAAGACCAGAAGCTTCTATATCTCCGATGGCAGAGCTGGGAGCTTCCTTGAGCATGTCTCTAGTGATATTTTTATCATTGCATGAACTTGTTACAGGCTTCAGGCACCAAATAATCAGTGTAATAAAGTTGCACCGTAGTGTTGCATAGAAGAAAAAACATAGACGTCGGGGCTAGACTGGGGTTTTAATTCAGGTTCTGCCAGCTGTAAGCTCTTTGACTTTGGTAAGTGGCTTAATCTATCTGAAACTAACTTTTCTCTTCTGAATTTTAATGCTGCCTCATGAGAACATGGTAAAGACAAAACTAAACACATCAAAGGGATATCATTCAGATGTAGGCAATATAGGCTCTAGGGCTATGACAGTGAGAAAGACACTGTCTCTATCCTCCTGGGTGTTGAATCTGGAGAGAAGCATAACCTGTAAACTGTGGCTTAAGTGGGGTTGGTACTCTGTGATATATAGGTGCCATAACAGAAGTACATGAGAATATACAAGTAATCCAGACATGAGTGATCAGGGAGATTTGCTAAATAAGGATGTGACATCTGAGTTGTTAATTAAAAGAATTAAATAATATTTATGGAATTAAGGAGTACTCACATATGAACAAAGAAACCAGCATTATGTTTTTATGTTTGGTGCATTATAGTAGTTCAATGAATTCCTTTTTTTTGGGGGGGTGCACTGGGGATTGAACTCAGGGATGTTCTACCTCTGAACATCTCCCATTCCCTCAGCCCTTTTTATCTTTTTATTTTCAGACAGGGTCTCACTAAGTTGCTGAGGTTGGCCTCGAAACTACAATCCTCCTGTCTCAGCTCAATGCATTACATTTCTTTCACCTTCCTTTCTGCTGTATTCCTTGAACTCTTCCAAACAGATTCCATATAGTGAGTTTCATTCACTGATTTAAGAAATATTTATTGAGTGCCTGGTATGTGTCTTGCTGAGTGCTAGTCACTAAGGTTGGGTCCGTGGACAAGAGACTTGTCCTGTCTTTGGGAGATAACTGGTGAAATCACTACACAAAATCTCAGGGATTATCATCATTTACAATATGTAAATAAGATTAAGCCATGTTGTTCTTTAAGAGAGAACCTGAGCCAGGCGCATGTTTGTAATCCCAGCATTTGGGAGGCTGAGACCAGAGGATCCCGGTTCTCAGCCATCCTCAGCTACCTAGTGAGGCACTCCACAACTTAGTGAGACCCTGTTTCAAAATAAAGAATAAAAAATAGGGCTGGGGGTATAGCTCAGAGGTAGAATGCCCCTGAGTTCAATCCCCAGTACCGCAAAAAAAAAAAAAAGTAAAAATAAAAATAAAAAAAGAGAGAGACAACCCAAAGAGACAGAAAATTTGAGAGCCAGTTGAGGTCCCACCAGTGATGGAATGCTTGACTTAATATGCTGACAACATAGATTTTGGTCTCTATCTTTCAATTATTTCTTCTAGTTAAAATTTTCTTGTAAAAGAGAGGAGAAACCATATCAGAAGGCTTAGAAATGACAGTTTCCTAAACTTCATTGCTTTTTTTTTTGGCAAACATGGATAAAATTCAGCCATTTCCTGGAATAGTACTCATTTTAGAGGGAGAGAAAAATTAAAAACAAAATTAGGGTAGTGGGAGATATTAAGTCTGTCTTTTGTTTTATACAGATACAATCATAAAGAGAAAGACTCTGCTTTTTTTTTTTTTTTTTTTTTTTGGAGGAATACCTATTCTGATTTCCTAGGCATATTAATTTGCTGCAATTCACTGCAGAAGCTAATTTTTATTTTTTGGAATTAATTGAGCTGAAAGCTGGATTCATGACAGCCCATCCCCTCGGTGGCCAGCACAGAAGCTGAGGACAGACGGCCATTTCAACTTTACTAGCCTGACATCCTGCATAATCAATGCAAGTCAGCCACAAAGACTGGCTGTCTATGTTCATGCCCATTTGCAAGTTGGCTGAGCGCCCAATCACAAATTGGGATGCCAGTTCCACTAGGGCACAAGTGTCAACAAAAGATCACTTCAAACAAGAAGCCTGCTCAGTTTTGTAAGAGCCATCATTTTGTTCAGAAAAAAAAAAGAAAGAAAGAAAAAAGAAAAGGTTTTAGGTGGCTCATCCCATATTGCTGACAAACAGCTATTTACATGCCATCATACCTTCAGCCTCCAGGGACAGTTTTTTAATAACTTAATGCAATCTTCTGTATTCTTTAAATTTGACTTCCAATCTCTGCATTTCAAATGAGGCAAAGAGGATATGGTATGCCAATCCTAAGAACCACTGGAAATCTCCATCTCCTTTGTTCCCATTGTGTGCACTGAAGATGGGAAGAGTAAGCAAAGCATGCTCGTGTGCGCAGTGTCTCTAGACACTAATTAGAATGGTGGGTAGTACACCTAACAAGATGCAAATACATGCTTTAATATTCAATTAATTCAGCAAATATTGGTTAAATGCCAGGCACCCAGTAGGGATTGGTCTCTCTGTCTGGAGTCTTTTCCAATAGAGTCCACACACCTGCTTTCATATTAGTGAATCTCACCAACCATGGTTTCCATTTTATTACTCTTACACTCAAAATGCTCTTAAGGTTTGCCACTGGCCATCGAATAATTCCAAACATTTACGTGGAAAAGAAGACTTCTCACTAGTATCCTAACTGAAATCCATGTTTTTATTGTCACAAATTCACACAGGTTCTGATAGAAGCTAAAGGAAGCAGGTAAAAAATTTTTCTCCATCTATGCCTTGACCTCATTCCATCTATGGTTTCCCTTATACTCTCTCTAAATGCTGAAATTCTCAACATTTTAGTAAAGACCAAATGTCTCCTCGGATCCAACTTTTCAAATTCTACTATGAAGCAGTATCAACCAGAGACATTTTAAAAAATACTTCATTTCATCCTCAGTTCTAACTTAAAAATAAGATATTGTCCCTAATTTGCATGTGTGGGACCAAATGTTGAGAAGGGCTGAGAACACAGATATCCAATTGGCCAGTGGCAATGCCTAAGCCTGAGTGGAGGCTCTTGACTCCGGCTGTCTGCACTGGCAGGCTCCCTTCCTCCTTAAAGGACCTCTCCTGTCTTCATTCCTTCAAGACATCCTTCCCCTGAACATTCATAACACTTAATTCATGCCATTCTTGAGGTTTTAATTGCCTTATAACTTGTATTATTCAACAATTCATTAAAGATTTAGTGAGCAACTCAATCATTTTAATGGAATCTCCAGATGATAATAATGGAGAGGAAAATGGAGAAAGAAGAGAAGAAAGAGAAAAACAGCCTTTTCTGACCCCAATGTTTGTGTCAGAATGGTATCACACACTTTCATAGATTGTCATCTTGAATCGCTACAACACACCTCCAAAGCAGGTGTCATCATTACCTCTGAAATAGAGATAAAAAGACTCAAAAAGTCCAGTAACTTTCCCAAGGTTATAAATCAGCTACATATTAAGTGAGAATTCAAACATATTCATTCTTTCAATTTTCAAGAAGAAAAAAATTGTTTGACTGGTTACCATGTGCCAGGACTATTTCAAGTGTTTGGTAGGTGGAAGTAAACAGAAATCTCAGCCCCTGAAGAGCATGATGCTAATGAGGAGGGTCAGGCAAACAAGCTGAATGCACAGTGTATTACGACAAGGTAGGGGATGAGAATCTAGCAGAGTAGGTAAAATTGAAACTACCTAAGATTGGGACTGAGTGTGCGATTCTAAATACTTAGCATGGTCAGCCTAAGCCTCAATGAGAAGGGCCTTAAGGAAAGATATGAAGAGCTAAGTGGAAAGAATAAGGCATGCTAGACAGCAGGAAAATCACTACAAAGCCCAAGGTGGGAGCATCTCCCTCAAAGGTAGAACGGAGAAGCAGGACACACCTGGAAATTGTTTGATTTGCTTCCTCATATCCCACCTCCCAAAACAAAACAAATCAGCAAAATAACACAACTTACTAAAATGACAGATAACATTGAGAGCTTTGTGCCAAGAACCCTTATAAGTGGTTTACATATATTTTCATTTAACTCTTATAAGAAACAATGAGGCAGCTGCTCATTAGTCTCTCTTTGGATGATAAAAATGCAGTTATAGGTGGCTACTTACTTTACTCATGGTCATGCAGGGTTTTTTTAATTATATTTTTTATTTTTTGTTAATTGGTGCATTGTAATCATACATTCATGCAGGGTTTTTTTTTTATTATTTTTTATTTTTTTGCGGTACTGGGGATTGAACCCAGGGACATTCTACCTCCGAGCTATACCCCCAGGTCTATTTTTTACTCTTTATTTTGAAACCGAGTCTCACTGAGTTGCGGAGTGCCTCACTAGGTAGCTGAGGCTAGCCGCGAACCCGGATCCTCCGGTCTCAGCCTCCCGAATGCTGGGATTACAAGCGTGCGCCACCACGCCCGGCTTCATTCATGCAGGTTTTAAGAGCTGACGCTGCACATGCGCTGAAGCAGGATGCTTCAGCACCCCTGTTCTGAACTGCTGATGGAGCTTATTAGCTTTCACTGCTAAACAGTACATCATTTCATGAAGACATCACAATATATTCATCTATTCTTTTGGTGATACATATGATGAATGTTTCCAGCTTTGTTATTATTAAAAATGATGTCAGGGTGACATTTTTGCATATTTGCATTATATATAGGTTAGAACTTCTTTAGGCTACACACTTTAAAGTAGAATTTCTGAGCCACAGACAATATGCCTAAGACACCATCCATTGTCCGTTTCAATATAAGACAAAGAGAGATGAATACATTTCCCTTCATTCCTCACCCTTTCCCAGAATCACTTAGTATGATTTGGATTTCAGTATTGCATGAGATGACTCATGGATCCTTTATTTAATATTTTATATTTTTCTAAAATTATTTTTTTGCTATTGCATTTCATTCTTTATCACAGTTACAAAATTCCTTAATTCTACTTTAAAGAGACTTTATTGCTCAATGCCATTTTTGAAACTGTAATATTGAATTTAAACAGAGTGGACATATTTCAAAGCAGTGAATGAAGCTGAATGCAGTGGTACAAAGCTATAACTCCAGCTACTTAGGCGGCCAAAGCCAGGGAGCTTGAGGCCATCTTGGGCAAAACACTGAGACTCCATCTCAAACCAAAAAAAAAAAGAAAGATGAATGAAATAAAGTAACTCATATACCATTAAAAGGCACTACAATTCATTAACATAATTAGATAATTGGTACTACCAAAATAGCATTTTCAAACATCACTTAAGAAAATAAGAAATAGTTCTAGTAGAGTATGAAATGAATGTATTGAAAATGTTAACTTCTGTAATCCTAGTGTATAGATTACACATATATTGTTTATAACAACTATAATAAGTATTGTATGATACATTTGATTTATTATACATCATATTACATATTTGTATTATATTTGATAGGTAGTTACCCCTTGGTATCTGTGGTAGATTAGTTCTAGGACCTCTGTGAATACCAAATCTACAGATATTTAATTTTCTTATTTTAAATGACATAGTGTTTGCATATAATTCATGTATGTCCTAGATAACATACAATAACTGCATAATATAAATATTACATAAATAGTTGTTATACTCTATTTTTATGGAATAACAGGAAAGATTAGTGTGCACATGTTCAGTAGAGAGCAATTTTTTTCAAATATTTTTAATAAGCAGTTGGCTGAATCCATAAACATGGAATCTGTGGTAGAGGGGCCAATAGTAATGATTCATATATTTCTACATATATACATAGATACACAAATTTATTTATTTTATTTTATTTATTTATTTATTTATTTATTTATTTTGCGGTACTGGGGATTGAACTCAGAGGCATTCTACCTCCGAGCTACACCCCCAGCCCTATTTTTTATTCTTTATTTTGAAACTGGGTCTCACTAAGTTGCAGAGTGCCTCACTAAGTAGCTGAGGCTGGCCTCGAACCCGGATCCTCCAGTCTCAGCCTCCCGAATGCTGGGATTACCACAAATTTAGACACACGAATTTGATGTACATAATTATAATGTACATTTTTATAATTTGCTATTAGATTTACATTAAAAAAGTAGTATCTATATCCTGAGACAGGAAGATCTCAGGTTTGAGGCCAGCCTCTACAACTTAGTGAAACCCTGTTTCAAAATAAAAAGGGCTGGGAGTGTAGCTGGGAGGTAGAATGCCCCTGAGTTCAATCACCAGTACCACAAAAAAATAAAAAAGTAATACCTATATTTCTATATACATTAATCTGAAGGGATTGTAGCTGACTAATTATAATGCAGTTCTATTTTACCACCATGCCCTTTGCACTATGTTATTGGAGACTCTACCTCCTAGAAGTGTGGTTTGTTTTCATACTCTTTGGTATATGTTTTGATCATCAGAATTCAGTGGAATTTACACTGTGTCAGTTCCAAGACCAGACCTCCAGTGGTCCTGCATGTTTTCCCTTTTTCTTAGAATTCTGCTTCTGCCATGAGAAGAATAAACCTGGGTTTAGCATGCTGAACAATAAGAGACCATAGGGAACAAAGACAAGTCATCTAAGCTGAAACTACTCTAGACCAAACCATACTATGGGAAATCCGTGGCTGACTGCAACTGCCTCATCAGCAAGAAGGATGCAAAACTCAGCCCAAACGAGGTGTGGTAGCGCATGCTTGTAATCCCAGTACTTGGAAGGCTGAGACAGGAGGATCTGGGTTCTTGGCCAGCCTCAGCTACTTAGTGAGACCCTCCACAACTTCATGAGACCCTGTTTCAAAAATAAGAAATAAAAATAGGGCTGGGAGTGTAGCTTGGAGGTAGAATGCCCCTGAATACCTCAGGAAAAAAAAAAAAAAAAAAAAAAAAACCTCAGCCCATGTGAGCTCAGCAAGCTGAGCCCATCTCTAATCAGAAGCATTTCCCAGCTGACTTGTAGACCCTTGAGCATTAATATTTTACTTTTCCAAGTCTTTGGATTTTGAGATTTTGCAAGCCCTAATTAATACAGGAATTTATTTGACTGTTGGAATTAGAGTGATTTTAGTGTCACGTCTGTTCTTTGTTTCTATTTTCATTAATTAACATTTATTACACTTTTGTGAAAAGCTTAATAAAATTCTGCAAGGATACATTCCAATGGTGGGTGTGATGAATAACTTTTTAAAAATATCTCTTCAATAAGCTTGTACTATTTTGAAAGGATCAACAACATGAATCTACAAAATTAATTATGCAACTAGTATGTGTAAGTATTGTGCTAAATATTGAGATAAACAGTGAAAAAGAAAACCCTCTTAAAAAACACTATTATGAGCCGGGCGTGGTGGCGCACGCTTGTAATCCCAGCATTCGGAAGGCTGAGACCGGAGGATCCGGGTTCGCGGCCAGCCTCAGCTACCTAGTGAGGAACTCCGCAACTTAGTGAGACTCGGTTTCAAAATAAAGAATAAAAAATAGGGCTGGGGGTGTAGCTCGGAGGTTGAATGCCCCTGAGTTCAATCCCCAGACCCACAAAAAAAAAAAAAAAAACACTATTATGGTAATGAGTATAAGTTTAAAAATACAAGATGACAGTAAATAAGTAAATAATAAAACAAAGAACAAAGCAAAAGCACCTTATAAGAAACCCAACCCAGTCTAGGAGATCAGATTTTAAAAATATGTACGGTGTTAACAGTGCTAGGAATGGTGAGGTGGTCCTGGTAAT
>PVLC010004237.1:69640-87362 GCA_004027655.1 Graphiurus murinus
GAGGAGGAGGAGGAGGAGGAGGAGGAGGAGGAAAAAGATGACAAGACCCTAGCTTCTGCTCACAAAGCTCAAAAACAACATATCCATAACAGTGTCCACAGAAGAATACTGAGTGTGAGACGGTGGCCTTTGACTAGGACTCCAGAACACTGATAGATATTCTGTTGTTTTATCACTAAGTATAGTAACTTCTGGGGGAAAAAGTGTGCTAACTCAGACCATCACTTAAAAGTCACTTAAAAGGACCAGGAATATATTTGAGTTCAGATTGCAAACATCCCTTGACATCACATTTCCTACAATATAGTCATTTTCACCAGGTGCCCAACTGTCCTCTCTTGAGGTCTTGTCTTCCTTTTCTTCCACCTCCATCCTTCCAGTGTCCCAGTTTCAGCCTGCTACTGCACATGCCAGGTGCCAAACATTGGGTTTATATTTTATGCTTCTAGTCCTCGAGTACAAACTGGTAAATCCTACTACTACTGTATTCCCATATTTGTTCCAATCAGTGGAGTTTGCCGGGGAGAAATTTCTTGCTCCTATCATTTGTCACTGCAAGTATGCTTCTGAAGTAATTTTACTGCAAGACCCACACCGTACATGGAGAAGGGTAATGAGAGAATGGGAGAATAAAAAGGGCAGAGAAGCAAGTATTACACCTCTGTGATAATGTTTCAAGTGATCAACACAATAAAGCACCATATCCTGCCATATTCTTCCTAGAAAAGGAAGACCTGGGACATGTTCATTACTGCTTATGGGTGAGGCACAGATATTTCTATTTGTTTTTCCTTCTTGGACCCACAGGCAACATTATAAATATGGGAAAATACTTCTGAGGAATTGTTCATATTATTGATATCCAAAAGTTGGTCTTGTCCTGCTTGGAAGAGAAGGAATCCATAAGCACAGGATGCAATGAGAATAATACTTTTAATTGTGTTTTTTTCAGCTTGCATTTTATCTTTTACAATTGTCTCTCCATAATGTACTTTTGTTGTTTTTTTTGTTGTTTGTGTGGTGTGTGTGTGTGTGTGTGTGTGTGTGTGTGTGTGTGTGTGTGTGTGTGTTTGGTACTGGGGATTGAACCCAGAGACATTCAACCTTTGAGCCACATCCCAAGCCCTATTTCCTATTTTATTTTTTTACTTTGAAACAGGTTCTCAATAAGTTGCTAAGAGTCTTGCTAAGTTGTTGAGACTGGTCTTAAACACGTAACCCTCCTGTCTTGGCCTCCAAAGTACAGAAATTACAAACATGTGCCATTATGCCCAGCTATAATGCACTTTTGATAATAATAGTAGAATATACCTACTCACCGCTATGTCAAGAACTACGCAGAGCTAAGTATAGACATTGGGTGTTATAGTTGGATTGTTTGTGTAGCCTTCAAAATTCATGTTGAAACTTAATCCACAATGCAATAGCTTTGAAATGTGGGATATTTAGAAGTGATTATGCCATGCATAGGGTTACCATATTATAAAAGGCTATAAGGAACTAGCTAGACCTTTTTTAGCCCTTCTTCTCTCTACCATGTGAGGTTGCAACAGTATAATGTCATCTTTGAAGCTGAGAGTCCTCGCTAGACATTGAATCTGCCACTGCTTGATCTTGACTTCTTTGTATCCAGAACAGTGAGAAAATGAACTTCTGTTCCTTATAAATGATTTGGTATCCAGAATTTTTGTGTTGCAGTACAAACAGACTAAGAACTTGGTAAAACTCAGGTCCATATGGGCAGAAAGAAAATATAGACATCTGAAATGGCTTCTCCTGCCATGGTGAGTAAACTCTGATTGATAATGGGATGCAAGAGAGAATCTGAAATTGATAGAAGCTCACAATTGCCTTCATTTAGATGTGTGAAGTCTTAACTGGCACAAAGAGCAAAAGAATTATGCCAGAAGAAATGTGGTTTGGAAGATGAAACATCTCGAAGCAATCTTAAGATCACATGTATTATGATCTGGCTAGCCATGAAGTAGAAACTCAGTTAGTGCTGAGACTTTACCTCTTCTAGGACTGTTCAGTGGGAAAGGAGCTGCCAAAGAATTTCTGAGTTTTTAAAACAATCTACAGCAAGACTCACAAGTATAAGATCCAATCCCATTGGCAAAATGGAAAGCCAAGTGACAGGTATATGCAGATTCATTTTAGTATTCTCTCAACCCTTCTGTGTATAATTTTTTTTTTTTACAAAATGTGCATGAAAGATAGGCAAATTGTAGTTCAATAATATCTAAAAAGAAGACAATGTATAGATTTCAAAATGTTCTCAATGGGACGACAAGTTGGCAGAGGTACTTCAATACCAGACAAAAACAAGTTAGAGGTGGAAAGGTTTATTTTTATTCATGCCTTCAGAGATGTAGTCTACAATTGGCCGGGTCCAGGACAGAAACAACATGATGGCAGGGCAAGATGGAGAAAAGCTTCTCAGCTCATAGCAACCAGGAAGCAGAAACAGAGAGAAGGGACCAGGGACATATACCGTCACCAAGAGCATGCTTTTAGTGACATTGCTTCTCCAGTTATGCCCCACCTGACTACAGTTACCACCAGGTAAGTTTATTCAAGTTATTAATCTATCAATGGATTTATCCATTTATGAGATTAGCATTCTGATTGAATTATTTTACTTCTGAATATTTCTGCATTGCCAACACATAAGCTTTTCCAAAGAACATTCCACATTCCATATCCAACCATAGCATTGAAAAATCTAAGAGAAGCCCATATGTGGAATGGCCCTGCCTTTGTGATAGAATATGTTCCCTTTCTTTGCTGGGTAACCAGAGTTTTAATATGTATTCAGTTGTAAATCTGTTTTATGGAAACCTTTCTCATCATCTGAACTTGAAGCATTCAGTTGCCTTCACAATGTCAAAAATAAGTTAAACTGTATGTCTATGAATCTTGACTCACAGGATGCCCAGAAGTAGCCCTAGAGGGAAAAATGGTAGGAGATAAAATTATAGAAAGAGCACTTCATTTCTCAGAGCACATAGAGTTTCTTTTATACATTTTAGGGTACTTTCTGCAAATATATTCATATTTTTCCCATAAAAAATAATCTTAACACTACTGGATTTCATATGAGCTATCTATGGAATTAATCTCTCAGCCTTTTAGAAACCTATCGTGGGTGGCCTGCTTTCTCATCTTAATTTGTGATCTTTCCTGTGGCTATATATACAGAATATAACTCATTGGTGTACAGTTATATGGAGCGATAAAGAAAGGATTGTTACACAACTAGGTATAATTCTGCATCCACTAAGTCAATAGGCGAGACATTTCTGATTGCAGGCAAATTCATCATTGCTCCTGACACTGTACATCATTTGAATAAGAATCTTTCCTTTGCTTTAAATTCTCTCAAAAAAAAAATGAAAAAGGAAGTTAGGAAGACCAAAGCAAATATTAATTTTCTTCTGTTTCAAACCTTTTTCAGGTGTGTATTGATTAGAAACTAACTCAGTGATTTAATTAGAAATACAAGTTTTCCTCTTTCCCTTAGGTTCAGATCAAATTTACCAACTTTTTTCACATTTTTTTTTATGCTGAAGCTATAAACATCAGAAACAGCCTGAGCTCCCAGGTATCCTTTCATTTGTTCTCAAGTCATTAAGATCTAAACATGAGAGATGATAACCCAGCTCCTGCATGCTACCTCAACTAGCCTGCAGCAAGTGATTAATGGGAATGACGGAAGTCCCTCCCACCACCACCCTTCCCTCCATCGTCTTTTACTGGGATTTTCTCAGGAAATCCACCTGGGGAATACAGAAGGGGGCACATTGAGTGATTTCTATTTATCGGTTCTTTGAGATCTCAGTTCCATTTTCCGTAGAACTCTTACTTGACAACAAAGAAAAAGAAGTTGATGAAATGAGCCCAAATATTCCATTTTGAAGCAAAATATAAAGGCTTTTTTTTTGTATTGGCTGGATGTTTTTACTGAAGCTGAGCAAATTCCTGTATGTTATGTTCAAAGGTAAAATATTCCATCCATCACAGTCTATGTATTTATAAGTAGTAGAGCAATGAACATATTTATCTAATGAGACAGGAGAGAGGACTTCATGGTTAGAGAAAGAGAGGGACTCTAGAGTTGCTGCCATCAGGATCCTGTAAGAGGTATGATAATATCCTGATAACATGGGCTATGGGCCTTTGCATCCCCCAGATTCACTAGGGCATATAGATCACCCACAACAGTCAGGCCAAGAGACCAGAAGAAGGAAGCCAGTTCCAAGTACAAACTGTACTCATTCATTTAATCCAGTAAAGCCAAGCAGGCTCCAGTGTGTAGCAAAAGCCTGTAGTACTTCCAGATGCACATGTGTTCTTTCCCACCATGTCAACACAATGTCAGACCACAGAAGGTTCCAGTCTGGTGACTGCTTCTTTTTTACAGTAAACAGTAACCGCTTAAGATTGTTTCAACAGCAAGTACAAAAAAAAGGATAAGGACTCAAAAGGCTACAACACATTAAATATTAATTCTATAGCCTTATGGTTAAGAAGGCAAATTCGGAAACTACATATCCTGGGCCTGCATCCTAACTCTAAGATGTCTTAGTCTTGGGCAAGTTACCCAAGATTTCTGTGTCTCATTTGCACAACAACAACAAAAAATATTATAATGGTACCACATAGGATTGTCCTATAGGTTAAATAAGCTGTTACATACATAGTCCTTAAAATAGGTCCTGGCTTACAGTGAGATTTCAATGCACATTGTCATTGTTATTGCAAATCCTACCCAGTCCTTTTTCTCTTGCCTCTTCCTTTCAGATATCAAGCTAAGAGGTGAAATGTATAAAGCCTCTTTCTCCAACAAAGATGAATTTCACAAACTTTGAAACATCTGAGTAAATATCGTGGTTCTCTGAGATTAGGCATGGGGGAAGGGGACCTAGGAAATAATAGAGACTTGAAAAAGCACAGAGAGAGCCTCTGGGAGCAAAGAGGCTTGAAGGCAGAAAGAAAGAGACATTTCGAATAGCAGCAGAAATTAGAAAGGAATATAAGGAGGGAAACAGTTCCCTAACCAAGAGTGACACAGAAGGAAACTGAACTGTCCATACAACGCCCAATCAAAGACAGTTGTCATTTTTGCTTTTTTATTGTCAAGGCTTTCCACCCCCTTTTTGGTGTAAGTGAGGGTAGGGAAGGGGTGAAGTACAATACAATCTTTTTTTTCGTTCTTACTCTTTATTTAGTTGCATCTTTGACAATTTGCTTCTCTAGTTATAATTCTTCAGAAAAAAAAAAAAAAATGGCCACCAAAGAAAACAACAAAACTTCCCAAACCTCAGGGTGTTTGAAGTCAACATCTGGACAAGACTGCAGAAGAAATAGCACAGGAGGTTTCTGAGCTGAAATTTCTCTTATTAAGCCATCACTTATAAAATAAATGGAAATTGGGCCTGTGCCATTCTCTTTCCTCAAGTTATTTACTGGAAACCACTAGGGCAGAGATTATTTTCAGCAACTAGCTTCTTGCTATGACAGATAATATTCAAAACAGCTTATTATCAGTTGCTTCACTTCTGTGTTAAGAAATAACTAATATTCACATCCTTCTAAATAATTACTAAATATCTCATCATCTGGAATTACATGAAAGATGTGAAAGTGAATCATAAACATAGACAATTTTTCTCAGTTAAATTTTGTTTCCTCACTCCTGCCTCTACCACTTGAATAATCAGACTTCTCAGCAGATATGCTATTTTTTTTTTCTCATATCATTTGTTCCTAAAAGTAGAAAGGTAGAAGAGCTTTTGCAAGTATGTCCTATAGGTTCTAAAACCCCACAGCATTCTAAAGCCTTCCAGAAAATTAAGAACTGAAACCTTTGTCAAGGCACTAAACTCTTCATATGTTGATTGACCTAGCTGCTCACCTGGGACTGACGGGCTGTTCTCTCCAGTTCATTTGTAGTTTCTCTATAGTTAAATTAATACTAACTACCGATTTCACATTTACTGGTAATGGTACATTATCTTTTCTCCACCATGTCCTAAATACACTTGAAAATCCCACACACTGGTGAGAATTATGTAAGAGATTCAGGACTACAGCTTCAGAAATTATGAATTCAATTGTCTGAATTATGCTCTATTTCTCTTTCCCTCTTAATGTTCTATAAATACAACATCCCTGTGAAACAATTTTTTTAAAGAAGGAAAATGAAAAGATTTATGAAAAGAATGTTTTGGACTTTTATACAGCTAAATAAGTTTTTTCCTTAGTATCCTGCATTCTATCATCACAAACATCACTAAATTAAAATAAAATTTTACAGCACTAACTCCCATAGCAAATAAACTACTCTTACATTTCCAAAGTAACTCTTATTATCCAGTTTTAATAATACCTTTTGATGTCATAAAAGCCATATCTCAAGGCAGCAGGGGTAACTTAACCTTTGATTAGACAGCAAATACTACATTGGTTTTTCTTTAGATTTGATCTTCTGTGAGTAAGCATTGATATTTACATCAATTTTAAGTGTTCTCTTTGAAACTAGGAATAATAATATAAAGTATTTCTTTTTCCAGTTACCTTTGTATCCACTTGGTCTGTTGTGTCCCAGACACTGTGTCTACAAAAATGAGCAAAAGCTAGAACTTGTCACTGGTGACTTTTAGTTATCACAGGAAAAAGAAAGAAAATCAGCCATCATTACATGTTTTGATTATTTTGATGTTAGGGGAAGCTGTAGGGCAGAAAAGAGGAGGGGCACTTATATTTTAGCCTCAGAATGAGGTGGGAATTATTCATGTCATTTATTCAGTCAACAATTGTGTTGTACAAGGCTTCCTTGAGCTGGACGTGGTGGTACATGCCTGTTATCCCAGTACTTGCCAAGCTGAGACAGGAGAATCACGGGTTTGAGGCCATCAGTATTCAATAACAAAATCCTATTTCCAGATTATTTTTATTATGTGATAAGAACAAACCTATTTATTCAAGTGTTGGTTGGTCAGGCTCTTTACAATTATCAGTGTAAAGACTTCCTAGAGACTCTTAAGAAGCCTATTTTGGGGGCAGAAAGACAGTAACCTGGAGAAAAGGACTTGAGATTGGCTTTTGTCTGGATTTTTAAATTTTAATTTAATTTAATTTTAAGACAGGACACATCTGTACTAATTTCTAAACTGAAAATAAGGGATCAATGGAGAAGGGGAAAGTGATTATGTAAGAAAACAAAATAAAAAGTGATGGGGAAGCCAAGGGAAGCCGGGTGTGGGGGCGCACGATTGGATTGTAATCCCAGCATTCAGGAGGCTGAGACCGGAAGATCCGGGTTCGAGGCCAGCCTCAGCTACCTAGTGAGGCACTCCGCAACTTAATGAGACTCAGTTTCAAAATAAAGAATAAAAAATAGGGCTGGGGGTATAGCTCGGAGGTAGAATGCCCCTGAGGTCAATCCCCAGTACCAAAAAAAAAAAAAGCGTTGGGGAAAGGTCTTAGATAAGATAAGACTAAGTAATAGATAGCATAGATGAAGAGATTAGCCTCCTGTAGATGGAAAGGCACTTCCTTTCCCTTGGGGGATAGATCAATTATGAGACAGTATTGGAAGGACAGGACAGAGAGGACCTGAGAGAACTGTCAACTGATCACCTTATAATATTCCCCAGCCAAGCCAACCTTGCCATTTGGTTCCACTCACCCAGCCTGGAAAGTCTCCTGCCCCCTACTCAGAATCTTAACCAGCTCACAAAAAGTCGAACCTCAGTTAGGTTAGTGATGGATTAATTTCCTTCGCCTCTCTCCTTCCTCCAGTGAATTTGCATATTAGTAGAGGATTTATTGAAAAGAATAAATCTACTGGTAGAACTGAAGGCAGGCACTGGGAAGAGCGATTGCAAGGGCCCTCCAGCCAGGTCTGTGATAGGTAGTGACCCACTTACCCTCGAATAAGACATATCCTGCCTGAGTGCTCAGCATGTACTTCCCCACTGTCCAGGTATTTAGAGAGGTGATGTGAGATGCCTGGGCAAAAGATGCAAAGTCAGAACATGTTTGACTTTCATTATTTGTTTCGCAGGGTTATTGCAGGCTGCAGAGACTTTGTATTTTACAAGGAAATCTCAGGTGAACTTTGTAAAAGTTTTTAAAAATTGCTTTTTTCTCTATAATGAATGTAGGAGCAAAATGCCGGCTACTGCTAAACTTTGCTACCCACCTCAATGGAGTCACTAAGTTTGCACACTACTTATTGACCTTGAGGTTTAGCAACAGCTAAGCCTGATTTGATCAAAGATGGAACAAACTGTCTTATATTCTGACCTCCAGCAGTCACTTTGCCTCTTTTTAGATTTTTTAGCATCATGGCAAATGGTCTTTTACATAGCTGGCAATTCTCCACAGTAATTCTCAGGAGCAGGTTCGTAAACAATGGAAAGACTTACACCTCCTTTCCTGGCTGGTGTAGAACTTTCAGGGAACTGGAATCACTGCTGCCATCCACCCTCCTGTCCCCAGAATTAGCTGCAAAGGACTCTGCAGTCTCACATTAAAAAGGGCTTAATGCATAGTACTTGCAAGAGGGTTCATCTGATCTTATAAATTATTATTCATGTCTGGGCTGTTTCGAAGCCATGAAGGGTACACTGTACTTCACAGAGCCAAAAGCTCACACCCCAAGAGCCTACCCATTCCATTCAATTCTAAGCATTATTCATCACATATAAAGAGAAAAATGAAAGTGATGACTCTTTATGCCCCTATTGTAGACTCCCTGGAATAAGTGGGTGTTTAGCCCATGTTAAGAAAGCAAAGAAGGATCTCTCAAGTGCTGGTTAGTAAGTTAACTTTCTCACACATAATGCAAAACAACACAATTTCCCTTGTGCAAAAATAAAGAGAAATAAAAGCAAGCATGTGTTATGAGAAAGCTTTACTGAAGGAAGGTATGAATGTTATTAAGCACTGAAATGTTGAACTTTACTGAGGTCTGTGCTTCTGGAAAAGAACCATGGTCAAAAAGAACCCCACTCTTTTGTGTTCCAGGAAATAGCTTACAGAAAAGAAATACCTTTAACCATTTGACTTGACTAAGACCCTCAAAGATGACTTTCTTGTTTATGTGTGACAAAATGAGACACAGATCCCCCAAATTCCCATTCCTTATCTCATAAGTGATTACAAAACTGCCACCACTGACCAATCTGAAGAAAACATCTGCTAATTTGACTCATCCAAATATCCTGGATTTGACCCACTTGCAGCCTGAGCCTGCATGGGCATAAGGACCAGTCTCTGTTCAAGAACTCCTCCTGAAAAATCAACTACCATAAAGAAAAAGCCTCTTTGGTGACCTGTCCAACCCCTTCCCACTCACCCCACCTCCGCACACCCAGTTCTTTAACCATGCCAACTCCTCCCTGTAAGTCACCCTTTCCCACGGGGCCTTTGTGCTACTTGCAGATATTGTGATTCACCTCCACATTCTTCTTCCTACGAACCCTCTTCCCTCTACGACAATGGCCCCTCTGCCTCTTTCCTCATCACAACAGTCTTTTCAAATAAATCTCTCCTTATCCAAGTCCAGATTGGGTTTTATTGACAATTCTTACATTTAGTTAGCTTTATGTTTTTCTTCATAGAGAACAGGACAGTCTCCAACCATGTTAGCAACTAAAACCAAGGCCCAGAAAGATAAATAATCTGATCAAGCATCCTCTGTCTCTAAACTCAAAGAACTTTGCAGTCCTGATTTAATTTGTGACTCACTTTGTATTGAAAAGTGAGTATCATACAATTTGTGAGTGTTACAAAGCTGTCACGTAACACAAAGCAGGGGGAGTGAGCAGGCAATGTACACGGTATGTCCCCAGCAGGGAGGCCTGGTATAGACAGAGCCACCACTGGCCAGGGGATCAGGGCCCCATGGTCCAGGCCCCTATCTACTAAATGACCTTTGGAAGATGACTTATTCTCTTTGGGGCCTCTGTAATTTTATCTGTAAAATGAAGGGATTGAACTTCATGATCTCTAACCTCCCTTCCAGCTCCAAAAGTCTGTGATTCTAAAACAATTTAGAGTAAATCATAAAGACAGACCTCAAGGCAGTCAGATCAGCAAAGGTGACCGAAAGGAGGGGGCCACACGGTGTTATGGCCAGGACCGTAATGAGATTTGTAATTAAATATAACAACACAGGGTCATAATCAGATCTCATGCTTCAGAAACCACATTAATCATGATAGGGATCAGGTAGGGCACTCTCCCCAGAACTCAATGGGGACCTTGAAAAGGAGAGAGAACCAGTCCCCTTCCCTCTTTGCGCTGAACAGTGTGCTTTAGACAGGGAGAGCCTGGGCCAGGCCCGGAGATTTGAGCGTTATGCCTCTGTTGCACTTTACCTTCCATCTCAGTAAAGGGAAAAATTGGATCCATGCTCTCAAACTTTCTTGAAGTATTGCTAAAATTAAGAGGCAGCTATAGGCCCCTGAAGGCTGCCAAAACATCTGTCAAGTTTTTGTTTTCTTAAAAACGAGTTGGAGATTTACTCTTCCTCCATATTATATCTGAGTTTGTCTCTAAATATTTAAAAGGCTCTCTCACACTGTGAAACTAATAGCCCCTGAAGACTGCAGACTTTGGCCTGAGATTCAAGGCCCTTCCATAGGTGGGTGGTAGAGGGTTGTAAACAGTAGGTACAGGTCCCTCCTCCCCCCAGGCTGGACCCTTCAAGAATAGAGTCTATAATTCTCATTCTTAGAAACATTCTTGCTTCTGGAGTAGTTCTGTCTCATATCGTGAATTTTGATTGTGTGCGTGTGTGTGTGTGTGTGTGTGTGTGTGTGTGTGTGTGATTGTTTGGGGAATAGTTGTTGGTTATGGTGAGAAAAAGGCAACAAACTTGGAAGGGTGAATGCCAGGACAAAGGCTTTTATAATGAAAGTTTTAACTCTTAGGAGAAGGAAAACTAGACATAGTGAGGCTTCAGACTCCTTGGGGCTCAGATCAAAAGTAGCAAATCCGCCAAGCCTGAGGCCAGCCCTGAGGCACAGAGACAGTAAGTTGGCACAGCTTAATAAAGGCCTAAAACCCTTTTCTGTCTAATTCAAAACTAGCACTTTACACAATGCAATTCCATATATATTTAAAATGATGTGATTTAGTCACATGTAATCCACACATACTCATACCCATGCCATTATCAAGGCCACTATAATGGCTCAAGGTGAACCATAGCTAAGATCTAGCCCGGCCACTATCAAGGGCATATTCACTGGTTCATCAAGGAGCTGCACCTTAAAAGGTCACCCCAGTGTGTCCTGTGATCTTCCCAACCAACCCTTCCCCTACTAAGGCTACAGTATCTTCACCCTTCCCAATCAGAAACTTACTTAAAACTCACTTCAAAATTGGAAAAGAGAGTTGAACAAGTTGTAGTCCTTGCCCTCAAATAAAGTACAAAAGTTACATGTCTGCCTACAATGCAGTTGAATTCCGGAGGTTTATAAAGTCCTTGATTCCTACCTCAATTCTGGAGCAGAATTAGCAAAAACGAAATCCTTCTTGATGTCTGCTCACTTTGAGAAAGTGGGTGCTAATTTAGATCCAACCTGAAGCTCCTGAGATGAAATAATTGTGGAATCTACTTGGAACTGCCACAAACTAGACATTAGAGAGGGACTTGGGAGCACCAAGGGCTACTATTAGTTTATTATTCATTTTTGGTTGGATATATTAAATAATCATTGTACTACATGATTGTAGAATATTGTTCAGAAATTTTTCCAGCATAAAAACTGGAAAAACTCAGATCTTCACATTAGGGTTCAGCAAATTAAACCTTCCAGAAAAGCCTTTAAGATTGAAGCAAAAACACTACCAAATGAAGTTAGCTGATGCAAAGATTACCATCTTCTAAGATACAGAATGCATTGGGGTAAAATTTTACACATGATGTTTGGTAATTTTATTTTTCTTGGGAAGTTGTAGTAGTTTCCTAGGTGGAATAGGCAGAATAATGGTCTTCCTAAGATGTCTATACCTTAATTCTTATAACCTCTGAATATTATATATTACTAATCAAGGAGAAATTAAGATTACAATTGGAAGTAAGATTGGTAATTAGCTAATTGTCAGATATCCAGATTACTCTAGATTAACTGGGTAGGACCAATGTAATTACAATGTATAAGTGGAACAGGGAGACAGAGGGTAAGAACTAGAGAGATAGATAGCTCATGAAAACCAATGTTACTGGCTTTGAAAATGCAGATTCAGGTGAGGAATCAAACAACATGGGTGGGTTCTAGAAGCTGTAATGTGAGAGGAACAGATTCTCTATGTATCCAGGAAAGAACACAGTCCCACAACAGCTAACTTTAGCTCAAGAGACCAGCTTCAAACTTCTCACCCTGAGAACTGTAAATTAATACATCTATGTTATTTTAAGGCATTAAGCTGAGATCATTAGTTACAACAGATATAGGAGGGGGAAAAAAGACATTAGTTACATGGAATGGAGAGAAAAGCAACTGAGGCAGCCAAGGACATCTCATAGGGAGTCATAGACACTTGAAGCTAACCCATAGATGGCTGAAAGGGCTACCTAAGGAGAGAAGAGAGTAAAACCACCAACTAGAAAATAAATGCTGTGTGGGGAAAACCACAAGCCACAATAGCCCCCTAGAGAGAGGAACGTAGAACCACAAAGTAGTCCACCACAGAACCACAGGACAGGAGTTCTTCGAAAGCCAACCACTCTGACCTTCCGTGACTGTCTTGCAGGCATAATTTAGTTCTAAGGTTGACTATCCTGTGCTCATATAATTGTTCAGGTTGTCAAAAAAAAAAAAACAGTTAAACTCTATTCTGAATATTCTTAGAAATCTGTTTTATTGTTTGTCACTGTTTTATACTTTTTTTTTTTTTTTTTGCAATGAGGCATATAGAACAGTAATTTCCATAGACCTGTTCCTCCAAAGGTCATCCTCAACCAGTCAAGGTTACCACACATATATAAAAATTTTTTAGTACATAAAAATTCTTAACGATACAACACGTATTTAAAAATTCTTTTCCATTAGTTTAAATCTTTACAATTTGCTTAGCCCCTTTAAGCAGGGCTTATTATCTCAGGTAGCTAGAGGGTTAATGTGTCCTGTAAAATTTCAGGGAGACAAGGTGGGAGTGGGCAAAAGACTATTCGTAGTAACTATTTAGAAAAACTTGCAAAGCCTGTCTCTTGACTAATGCTTGTAAGAGGTTAATGAATTCCTTATATGGGTTTGTCTAAAAGCACTGCTTCTTCAGCTATTATTAAGAGATCACTACCCACCAGCCACATGTTTCTAAGAAATTTTCCTTTATAATTAATGTAAAAGCAAAACCCAAAGCACCCAAAATTTCCAGAATATAATAATGCAAAGTGGGATATGCCACACATTCCTTCTTTTGGAATCATCTTCCTTGCAAGACTCCAGTGGACCGAGCCTTGCTCAAGATCCAGCTATTAAGGAGCTGTGGCATATTTCAAAATTAAAAATAAAATAAAATAGAACTGGAGGCATAGCTCAGAGGTAGAACATACCTGGGTTCCATCCCCAGTACAACAACAACAACAAAGTCCTTTTGTTTCCAAAACATCTCTTCCTTTCAGTTGCCTCTTTCTCACTATGACTTCATCTCATTTTTCTTCCTCAGTTTCCCCTACTTGTTACATATCAGTTCTCCTAGTTTTATTATTTCTAATTTTTTTTCTTCTTAATCTCTCTATATGCTATGTGAAATTCATCAAGCTGGTGGCTTTCGCCACTTTGTTCATGCTGATATTCCCAAACCTTATTTCTAATCCAGAATTTTCTCCTGATTGCCAGATCTGCATTTTAATCATTTGAATACCCATTTGGAAGCATCCAAAAACCTCAAAATGTGCATAAATAAATATCACAATCTCTACCCTTCCTTAACACAAAATCTACCTAATCCTTTATTCTTCACCTCATTGCATTTAACACCATCTTCTCAGTTACCCAAATCGTATAGTGAGACATTGCCCTCCTCTGAATCTCCCAATTGTGGCATTGGAGTGCTGTTACATATGCTTTATTATGACACCTTTATTGCCATTATCTCTCCATAACAAACATTCTAAAACTTCATGGCATAAAGCAACCATTTTATTACAGTCGTTTATTATGTGGGTCAAGGCTTTGGGCAAAGGGCAGTGAAAATGGCTCCCCTTTGCTGGACAACACGTGTGACCTTAGGAAGATTCAAAGGTTGGGTTGGCTGGATAGCTGGGGGCTGGCATCCTCTAGAGGCCTCTTCATTCTCATTTTTATGGCCACCTTTAGAAAGTGGAATCTGCCACAAACAATGCTATTATGATTTTTACTTACTTATCTGTCCCATTTGCAGGTTACAATTGTTACAGAAATATATGCTCAACACCACTTAATTTTAAAGCAACTATTAGATCCACTATTAGATCTTATATCTGATACATTAATAAAGAATAATATATAAAATGCCATACTTTTAAGACTATTTTGGTAAATCTATTTAAATATGCATATCTTGTAATCTTATTTTTGACATATAAAAACATTGTTTTGAGAAACACTCTTAGTCAATGGGGTTTAATCACAATAATAGGTTAAAAATGTCTGTATTAATGGAATGGGTACATAAAGAAATAGAGTAATAAAATATTATTGGCAGTTAAATGGTAAATTATAGTTATGTATATTTAATACAGATTGTCTCAGTTCTCAAGAATGCTAAAAAATATGGAAATGCTCTTTTGTGCTAACAATACATTTTATTTTTTCTGCTTTGGTCTCTATTTCACCAGCACTTAGGAAACCAGTAAATGTAGTTATATAATAATTAAACAATAATTAAAACAATATATTGTGGTTTCTGTGTTATAGCACTTTGAGTAGATCTAGAATAGATTCTACATGTAGAGGAAAAACAAACCGACTGATCAACCTAGAGGAAACTAATTTAGCCTCACATTTTCTACAGTGCATTACATTTAAAAAAATGTACTTTTTAAGAAACAGAAAGGAGGGAGTGAAGGAAGGAGGATGGAAGGAAGGAAGAAAGAAGAAGGAAGGAAGGAAGGAAGGAAGGAAGGAAGGAAGGAAGGAAGGAAGGAAGGAAGGAAAAGGTAGGAGGGAGAAGAAGAAAAATATCAAGTGTTCTTTGGTCAAATTAGATGGAGAAATCCTTGGATAAACCAAGTATAAAAGATATTTTTGTAATTGGACATCCATGTGTGTAGTATGTCTCTAAGAAGACAGAAGAGAATGTGAAGTTTTTTCCAAGTCTGTCTTCTCATGAGCATCACATTCTATAGAGACCTGTACAGTCCAGTTCTCTCACTGTGCATGCAGAAGCCAAGGCCCAAATAGAAAATGACATGCTTCAGACCAGCCAGCTGCTGGACAGTAAGGCCAGAACTGGAACCTGCCTCTTGGCTCCCAATCAAGGGCTGTTCCCATTCTCCCAACATGTCAATTAATTAAGAGTGCAGGTGACTGCCTAGAAAAGAGCAACAGAGATAAATGAAAAAGTCCTTTGCAGACCAATTTTGGAATAAGTAATCTGAATGGGCATGAATGATATGGCAGGATAATTCTTTATTATCCTGCTAAAGAGTTGATGAAATGGATATGGTATCTAGACTCTCCGGGGGAAAAAAAAATCTTTTTCCTCCCTCTAGTCTTGAGATTGCTATAGGATCCATGGTGGGTTGTAGTTGGGGCAAGCAGCGCACTTGGCAAGATCCAGAGGATAGAGTCAGTCCTGAAGTTGAGCAGAAAACAAGCAGTGCTGATGGGCTTTCTACCCTTCCTACTGAGAACCAAGGACAAGAGTGTGATCCTGTAAGATTCAGTATCTATAGATCCGAAGTTTTGTTTGTGTTTTCACTCACACCTATGCATTGGACATATTTCTTCTCCTCTCCCAAAGCAGACACTTTTAATATAATAGAGCAGAGAAGAAACTTGTAGGATTGTTCATTTGATTTTTGGCACATCAGAATATCCTAACACACGGCATCCTGAGGGCAGCCTCCCGAGATTGCCTCTTTTCCCTTTCCCTCTTCTACTCCCAGGATCTAACTTCTGCTATAGCTGATAGGAGCTTCAGGTCTGATAACTAGCTAGTGAAAAAGGATTAAAGATTCAGAGGTCAAGAAGGAAGAGGAGAAGAAATGAACTGTCCAAAAGAGAATCTCTGCAGCCCTGTGATAAGAGGGCAATTCCAAGGTCAAAGAATTGGAGTATCTAAAAGTAGTAAAATGAGGTGGAGGTCCAAGGAAATGTGAGAGTGAGCTGAAGAAAGGCAGCATACAAAAACTTTCAGAACGAATTCTCAGCTATGTGTATGCACTTGAATGACTAACAAAACACGCCATCGGGGTTACCAAGTACACGACCCCTTCCTTTCAATTTTGAAGCATAGTGTTGGAATATATGGTACTTGTCAGGAAAATGGTATGACAGTTTTCAGATACTGCAGTAATCTCTTTCAATCTGTTCCATTCTTTGCTTCTTTTACGACCAGTTTCCTTCAAAATTTAATAGTGAAGGGATATGTGATTGGACTGCAAGGTAATTGCCATGGGACTTTTGGAAATTCTCCCCAGAGATCATACAAAATGGTCTACTAATTCCCACCTAAGATGCCAATTTTGAAAGGGATGCATGGGGAGGAAGGCAGCGGGACATTTTGAGAAGTAAGCTAACTTAACTGACATGTTTCCTGTCCACAAAGCAGGGGAGTGGGGATGAAGAAAACCCTCTACATCTAAAAAGAAGAGCGTTCTGAAAGTGAAAGCTACTGCAGTGAAGGGGAGACACATTAGCAAAAACAATAAAGAAAATGATTCTGAAATGTTGACTGTTCCATAGCGTCAGTGACAGCAGATCAGCTAATAATTCTCTTGAACAGAAAACAGCAGTCAAATCCTGATTTAGAGATAATCCAGTTTCTATGAATTTTTTTTTTCTTTTACAAAATCTCCTTCTACCACATTTTAAGCTGGGTGACTAGGAATTATCCTGCTAGAGAAACTCAGCAAGATTTCTCTTTTGCTCTTTTTTACCAACCAAGACAGCTAGCTAAGAGCCCTCAGCCTGTAACTAACAAGGAGGCAGAGGACTCCTGGCGGGCGGCTCTGCAGCTGCGTGGTGGGTCTCCATTTAGTTTGTCCTTCAAAGTCCGGAGAATGATTATTCCATAATTCTTTCACCTGATTAATTCTTAACTATGAACATAATTACACTCTCCAGAAGGTAAATCGGTCTTATAAATCAGTCCTCGCTGACAGTTCTCTGTGCACAGCGCAATCGGCTTATGAGGCAGAGGGGAGGAGGAGAGATTTGCCAAAGCACTGAGTCCCTCCACCCACACCCTGGCCCATCCCTTTCCCAGGCTCCAGACCCCAGCCCAGCCGCTACTGCAGCTTCACCAGGGGCGACCAAGAGACCAGGCGGACCTGAGGTTTGCCCAGGATGCAAATTCCTTTTAAAGGAAGGTGGAAGGAAGATGGGGAGGAGGCTTAGAGATTTCTCTATTAAAGCTGCGCTGAACTCTAGCCTTCTGGCAAGCTGCGGCAAGCCGCCAATTTGAAGTGTGTGAGCTTTAATCTGCTTCTGGCCTGATGGGCTTGGTGTCCACAGGGAGCTGGGAGGCATCCATTATGCTGGACCAAGGAGAT
>PVLC010004238.1:0-87238 GCA_004027655.1 Graphiurus murinus
TTTTTTTTGCGGTACTGGGGGTTGAACTCAGGGGCAGTCTACCTCCAAGCTACACCCCCAGCCCTATTTTTTATTCTTTATTTTGAAACAAGGTCTTACTAAGTTGCAGAGGGCCTCGCTAGGTAGCTGGGGCTGGCTGTGAACCCGGATCCTCCTGTCTTGATTCCTGTTTCTAATTGTCCTTTTAGAAATGTTGGCGTATCAGTTTTCCCACCATGGACATCCTTATTTTTCACAATGCCTGATCACTTAGCAGCCAAGGCCAAGGACAGCACAGCAAAAAAGTGCATTTCATTTGCTTTAGGTTTGATTTTGTTCTAAGACCTGATATTTCCATACCCTAGACAAAAACTTGCTTTGGAAATCACGTGCGATTTCAATTAACTTGGAAAATCTAGAATATGTTTTAATTTTAAAATACATTTGGCCTTGGAGTAGGTGTGCATTCTTTGCCGAGTATACATTCTTGTTCCGGGCATTGACAAAAATAACAGGCTCTAGGTCTGGGGGTAAGGCTCAGGGGTACAGTGCTTGCCTCACATGAGGAAGGCCTTGGGTTACTTTGACAGAAACTATTTAATTCAATTCTATTCCACTTTATTTGATCGAGCTCCACTCAGCTCAAGCCTTTCATGCATATGCATAGGTGTTAGCACCTATGTGCACATATAGCAATTTGCTAAGCATTTCCGTCACAGTCCCTAACTTTGAAAGCTAGCAGTCTAAGCAGGAAAATAGAGCGATTCCAAGATAATTTGTAAGCCAAAGCACAGTGCTGAGGAGAGCCCGGGATGAGAGATGAGACAACCATTCCATATTTCTCCTCATGCTTCCATGGCAGACATTGCTAATCATTGCTGCAGGAGTCAGGGTGGTCTTGGGCTCTTTCTCATCAGTCACGACCAATCAATCAGAACTGGCATGCTAGCTAAGCGTTTCTTATCTTTCTCTGGAATAAATTATATAACTGCTCAGAGGGATTCCAAATTGGGGAATTTTGTTTGGGTCTGTGCCTGTAGGCTGTGTGCTTAAGAAAATAAAGTAGCTTGGTAATTACAAGGATATGTGGGTCAAGAATGGATTCAAGCAACATGAGTCCTTCGTGAATTTTTTCCAATCAACTCACAGCATGAATTTGTACAGTATTGTGAAGAAGCATTTGCGAGATTAATCAAGGGAGTTTTGAAATCTGAAATTTGGATAAATTCGCAAATTGTTTCGCGTCCCAGAGGAACAAGATTCCACTGTATATTGCCACTAACTAATTTATGTGAACTTAGGCAATCCTCAGTCCTTCTGTACATTTAAACTTCATCATGGGAAAGGGGAGGGTGAGTAACATTTTTAAAGCATTTTCCCCCCAAATGATCTGGACTCTGCACACTAATATAAATAACAGATAAAAATGCTATAGTTCTGCTTGAAGCTGATGCTGGGAGTCTGGGCCCCAAGCTCCCTCAGCCTCTGCCTCAGTCCTATGGAAGCCCCTGGAACACCTGCAAGGAACATTAGCAATCTGAGGAACAAATTTGGAAAACCCTGGGACAGGAGACTCTGAATACTCTTCTGGCTAAACACATGTTGATGGATGTAACTTAGCAAGACCTGATTCAATACAGTTGTGCTAAACGTTGACTAAAATAACAGGTTCTAGGGCTGAGAATGCAGTTCAGAGTGTTTGCCTAGCATGAGAAAGGCCTTGGGTTCGATTCCCAGCACTGCAAATGCTAATAATAATGGTAATAGGTTCTAGAGACCAATTATATTAAGGAAATTTTGAGCAGATGAAGTGGAGGGTCCTTTGCTCCATTTTGGGGCTACCTGCTCCCTCCCCCTGGCTCAAGGGTCCTGTCTTTGGGATTTCTGTGCAGCCTGCCTGATAATTTTCATGTTACTTGGTTCTTGCTACCCCGTGACAGTGTGAAGTCACTTTTGTGTATCTAAAATGGGAGGAACAAATACACTTCAATGGACTCGGAGGCCAGATTTTTCAACTTGAGTTTGTTTTTGTTTTTTGTTGTTTTTTTAGTATTTTGACATTTTCTTCTTGACGCCAGTTCAATGATACATTAAAAGCTTTTCACGGTCTGAGTTGATTCCAATGCTGGCAAACAGACTCACTGGATCCTGCGCATCAAACTCAGGGCTAGAAGCTCTGAGACTTACTGTTGAGCTAACACGTATTTCAGCTGGGTGTCTATAATGCCGGAATAATGTTGATGGACAAGAAGCCCGCTGCGAGCTCTGACGGTAGCAGGGCAGGTGTCTGCGGGTTTGGTGCTTGCCTCTTGGGTCCAGAGCCGGGTGGGGCTTGCCGAGGCTGGGGCACGAGAGGTCTCTGCAGGTTCTCACCCAAGCCATTTACTGATTTGGTCCTGCTGGATTTGTTGTTAGAGTCACACAGGGTCAAATTAAATCAACCAACAGATTCCTGCTTTTTGATTGCTCATTCCTAAGTCAACAAATGGAACTCTGGTATGTCCCTTCTGGGATCAACTTTCACAATGAGTTTTCCAAGCTCCAGAGTTCTGACGAAACTGGATCAGTTACAGGGAATCCGGGCCTCGCCCAGGAGCTAGTCAGTGGCAAAAAGGATAAATATCATGAAAACAAGCATCGCCAACTTTATGTATGGACGCATGCACGTATTTTATGGCACTGGGGATTGAACACAGGGGTGCTCTACCTCTGAGCTACAACCACAGCCATATTTTATTTTTTATTTTGAAACAGGGCCTGATAAGTTACTACATTTATGATCCTCCTGTCTCTGCCTCCCCAATACTCGGGTTACAGGTATGCACCACTACGCCCAGCAGCATCGGCACCCCTGAGCTGCAGGTGACAAGCAGTAGAAATGTTGACATTTATTTACTTGTAATGGAATTGTCTTTAAAATGGGGAAATGGAAAGAGAATCGGAATATGTTACAATGACTCTGAGCTTAGGAGCACGTTTGAAGCTGGGGAGATGTTGGATTTATTCTGACTTGCACTTTCTTCCCCAGTCTCCCCAGTGACGTGTCACAGCTGTCCAGCATCTTGTTCC
Source organism: Graphiurus murinus (assembly GCA_004027655.1). Taxonomy (NCBI): domain Eukaryota; kingdom Metazoa; phylum Chordata; class Mammalia; order Rodentia; family Gliridae; genus Graphiurus; species Graphiurus murinus. The sequence goes on from PVLC010004238.1 coordinate 3,049, forward strand.
ACCTCCTCAGAGGCCTGCACCGCTCTGGCCATGGCCTCCCTCCCTGAGGCTCCGGCAGTGGACGGCAATTCTCGACCTCACCACTAGGGGGCACCCTCCTGGGCCACCTCACACCTGCATCGGGATGGCTCAAGAGGGCTCGGCAGTTCAGTGTGCTTATCACCCTGGTTCTGCTTCCTGACATCTTGCCCAGAGACTCCTGTGTGTCCTGCAGGGTTGAGCGTGAGCTCGGTTCCCCGGGGGACACCTCCCTGGCATTACGGCATTGGGTGTGGTGCTGATTCTAGATTCATTGCCATGATTCTCTATTAACTGTCATCCTCAGATGTCCAGAACGCTGCAAGAGCCAGGACAGTGGTGCTCTTGCTAGCCCTTGAATGTCAGGTCCTATCACAATGCCTCGGGCATCACAGTATTGAGTGGTATCTGTTGAATGAATGAATAACTGAATGGACACACAGATGAATGGATGAAAATGGTGAAGGGACCAATCAGTGAGCACCAGGCTCGGCAGATGCTATCAAGGCAGAAAGCCCCATTTGCAGATAAGCTGGTTTTTTTGTTTTGTTTTTGTTTTTGTTTTGCAGTACTGGGGATGGAACCCAGGGGCATTCTACCTCCGAGCTACACCCTCAGCCCTACTTTTATTCTTTATTTTGAAACAGGGTCTCACTAAGTTGTGGAGTGCCTCACTAAGTAGCTGAGGCTGGCTTTGAACCCGAATCCTCCAGTCTCAACCTCCCAAGTACTGAGATTACAAGCATGCACCACCACGCCTGGCTTGCAGATCAGCTGTTTTGATGGCTGCTGATAGCGTGCTCCTTGTGATGGGATCGTGTTTCTATGATGATTAAAGGGAAGGAGGAAAGTGTGTTAGGAGCGGGATTTACCACGTGGAGCAGGATATCAACGATGCAAACTCTTGTCGCAGCTTACTGCCCTGAGTAGGGACCACTTTGTCCATCACCAGCTCAGTGAGGGCCACCAGTGTCAACGAGGACACTGATAGTGCCACGCTGTCTTTTCTACACTGTGCCAGGTCTCTAAGGAAACCATTCCCACTGACTGAAAAGCCCTGCGGTGACGGTGACAACTTTATACCAGAGCCCTCGTGGTTGTTTAGCACTCACTGAATTCGGTCGTGGGCGACGTTCCCACACCCCCACAGCAGCGGGATCGTGAGAACATCAGCTGGGCTGGTTAACTTACCTGGCAGGGAGCTTCAGACTCAATTGTTAGGCAGAGCTGCCGCCTTTCAATTCACTGTCTTGGACAATGGCATACACAAGGCCAGAGTGAATGAACAAGATCTTGCAGGTAAAATAGGCCAGCTCTATTTTATTTACTTATTTAGTGAGACAAGTTCTCACTAAGTTGCAGAGGACCTAAGTTGCTGAGGCTGGCCACCAACCTGCGATCCTCCTGTCTCAGCCTCCCACGTACGGAGATTACAAATGTGCACCACCACGTCCGGCTGGCAGGACAGCTTTTATAGCAACAGATTTTCTGTCCCCAAATGTCAGTAGTACAGAGATTGAGAAATTGTGTTTGGGAAAGTGGGATCCACGTGTAAACCTGGGGGTGCAAGACAGGGCTGCACGTGGCGATATCGTCATTTACAAGATGCAGTGGGATTCCCATAGGAAGGTGATGGATTCCACTGTGGTGGGCTCGGGGAGCAGATGGGGAATGGAAGGCGCTCGGGAAAGACCTCATTGACAGGAGGGTCTAAAGGATGAGAGGGAAGACGGGGTTGGGATAGGCAGAGCCTCCCCAGCAGGGGCAACATTGAGAAAGAAGGCCAGGACCTGGAATGCTGTGGCCTCTTGGTGCCAGGGAGGCTGCCAAGTCCTTGGTGTTGGTATCCACGCAATTACAAAACCCGCTTTCTGAGGTAGCCACATAAAAAGAGAATTACACAAGCCAGGCATGGTGGTGCATGCCTGTAATCCCAGTACTTGGGAGGCTGAGACAGGAGGACCACAAATTCAAAGACAGCTTCAGCAACTTAGTGAGACTTTATTTCAAAATAAAAAATAAAGCCGAGCGTGGTGGCACACGCTTGTAATCCCAGCATTCGGGAGGCTGAGACCGGAGGATCCGGGTTCCCGGCCAGCCTCAGCTACCTAGTGAGGCCCTCTGCAACTTAGTGAGACCCTGTTTCAAAATAAAGAATTAAAAATAGGGCTGGGGGTGTAGCTCGGAGGTAGAATGCCACTGAGTTCAATCCCCAGTGCCGCAAAAATAAATAAATAAATAAATAAATAAATAAATAAAGGAGTGGGGGTGTAGTTCAGGTAAAATGCCCCTGAGTTCAATCTCCAGTACCAAAAAAAAAAAAAGATAATTACACATCATTTTTGCCCACAAAGAGCCCCAACTGTGTGAAACCTCATACCTCTTCATCAGAATAATCCCTCCTGTCAAGTTTCCGCTTGAGCACACAACTGAGAAAATATAAATTGGGAAATTCCTAAGCGTTGACTCCGAAGTGTATTCTAGATGGCACGATCGATCGTTGCACTCACAGTAAAGAAGAAAGGTCAAGCCAAGGAAACCGAGTTGCCCCCGTGAGAAAGAGCCCTGAGCCTCAGGCTGAGACGTGTAACAAAGTCAAGAGACAGCGTGGTAAGTTTCCTTTTCCAAAGAGCCTATAAAACATGTTGTGATGGAGAGCCTGTAAAATACGTTTTGGAATTCACTAGAACTTCTTGCACTTCCCCCCGGGGCGATCACTTTGTTAATTACATTTTCTCACTTGAGTCCTGTTGCCCAGGGGTGAGGTCAGCTGAGGAGTCCTTGCCCTGCTGGGGACGTGATTGCAGAGGGCAGAAAGACGCTTCATGGAATTGTCAATTGCTGGCATCCGCGACTGGAATTTAAATGTACTCCAGTATATTAAGAAATGGAGTAACGAGAAGTGAAGATAAAACCAAGCAGTCGGTATCTGGAAACATAAGAGAAAATGTACCAAGGGTTACATAAAACTCTGACTGATGTGGCAAACAGATTTTCCTAACCCCTGGTATCCTAACCCTCTTCTTATGGCATAGGATAGGGTTACAGGGACATCATGTGCTTGGTAATTGATCAAACCATTAAAAACAACAACCTAGAAGTTTAGAGCTTTGACCGGCTTGATTCTTTTCAGAATACAGCCAGTCTTGCAAAAGTGCTGATGTGTATCTTTGCAAAGTCCTATAAAATTGTGGTGAGAAAAGGGAAATTTATATTGGAAATCCTCCACTCGTCAGCTGAATTTCCATTACCCCGTTCCCTAAGCTGGCTGGCTGGCGGGCGGGCTGTGGCATGGGTGCGGAGGAGCCCGGAGCTCCTGTCCAAACGCAGGGGGCTGCCCCTCAGTGGACTGCAGGAAGGTGCAGGCAGAGGACACGGGGCCAGGACAGGCCAAGGGACCCGTGTGACACGGGGGACAGGCTGAATGCACCTGCAGGAGACGGAGACGTGACAATTCTGTGAGCAGACGTGGGCTCCCACCTGGTCAAAGTAGAGGAGAAAAACACATTATCAACTGCATGGCTTGCCTGTGTGCGAGAACGGCGACCCAGGACAGCGGGGAAGTTCAAACTGTTTACACGGCAGTGCTCCTTAGTGTCTTCCCTGGAAGGGAAAACAAAGTGCACTGTTGCCTGGCGTGGTGGCGCACGCTTGTAATCCCAGCATTCAGGAGGCCGAGACCGGAGGATCCGGGTTCTCGGCCAGCCTCAGCTACCTAGTGAGGTCCTCCGCAACTTAGTGAGACCCTGTTTCAAAATAAAGAATAAAAAATAAGGCTGGGGGTATAGCTTGGAGGTAGAATGCCCCTGGGTTCAATCCCCAGTACCACAAAAAAAAAAAAAAACAAAACAAAAAACACACTGTTTTCCCATCTACTTATGCAGTGCTGTGCTGGTCCCTGGTGCCTGATTGGAACCCTGAGAGACCGAGAGAACACTTGTGTAAAACGTGTGGTTTGGAAAAACTGGGCTGTTACCTCTTAAATCATTGTCTCGGTATTCTCTTGCTTTGACTGAGTTTTTCTTCATGGATTCGTCTTGCTTTTTATTTTCTTGCCCATGTTCTGAGGAAGAGAGAGACCACATTACAGGAGGGGTCTGTGGGTGCTTGGCCGGCTCTACTTGCCTTGGTGAAGGAGGCCTGGGGACTGGGGCCCACCCCCAGTGCCACCCGACTCTGCTGAGCCCTGATCCCTGGCTCAGAGCGATGGGCAGTCTTGAGCTCACTCACCCACATAGATCCGGCACTCTTGTAAGCCACCCGCTGGAGGGGCCTCCCTGCAGCATTCCCACAGAGGGAGTGCTGTGCGTGCCGGGGTGGCCCTGGTCTGAGGATCCTTACTCCTTGATTTCTTGAATCCCCAGGGCCCTGTAGCTGCTGGCCAGACTGGGTCTGCGATGCAGACTGAGCAGGCACTGAAAGGGCGAGGACGGGGGTCACTGAGGTCCCAGGTGCTGCACTCCTGTTAGAATGGCTGGGGAGACCCCAGGTTCTCCCTCGGGGCTGTGCCAGCCTGCTGTCAGCTGCGGGCACACGAGTGTGTGTTCATGTGTGTCCACGTGGAGTCAGTGTGAGCATAAGCCCTCGCCTGGTGAACCTGGTCAGCTGAGGATTCTGCCTTGGCAAATCGTCCCAGATCGGGAGGACCAAGCGGAAGAGGCGTGTGTGAAAACAGCGCTCGACGCTCAGCTCTAAAGTTGAGACAAAGGTACGGTAAAGACGTGAGCCCGTACTTTCGGGCTCTGCCTGTATACCGAGCTGAGAGGCCAGCGGGGCTGTGGGCAGCTGGCCCCCGCAGACCCAGTTTGAAAGAAGAGCGGCTAGAGCCCCTTTCTGTCCCACTTCCTTCCTAGCATCTGCATATTAGGGAGAGCATACGATCTTTTACTTTTTGTCACTGACTAATTCACTTAGCATAATGTTTCCAGATGAAGAAGGAGAAACTTACATGAACAAAGAAGGCGACTTAACTGAAGGTGATGGGGGGAACACCCTAATGCACATGATGGACTTTCACAAACATATCAGAGTCAATCACTAAACTGAACTTGAGAAGGAGGGAGGGAGAGGGAGTGGAGTGGGAATTGGGGAAGGGTTAAATGAAATTCACTATAGGAGAAAAAAAAAGATAAACGTTAGAAAAGAAAGAAAGAGAGAGAGAGAGAGAGAGAGAGAGAGAGAGAGAGAGAGAGAGAGGGAGAGAGAGAGACAGCTTAGAGCACAGGATGGGAAGGGCCCAGCAGCTGGACAAGAGACACTGGTTTAACTCCGCTCTGCCACTAACTAGCTGTGCATTTGCCTGTAGGTCAGCTAACCTCTCTGGGCCACCGTTCTCTACTATGTGAAATAAGGGGTTTGACTGTGTGCCTTTAAGATTTTCTGATGTACTGAAATATTGTGTGGTTGGCAGAAGAATGAATGGAATTGTGCAGCAGTAATTTAGTGCAAAACCAGATCCCAGCCCCCAAACTTCCCACTGCCTCAGGCGCTGCTGCCAAGAGCCCGGGCTCCTTCTCCACCTGCTTTCGCTTCCACAGATTAGAGGGGAGCCCCCTCTGCCCTGCCGAGCTCCCGCGGTTTCCAGCCTGTGTGTGTGCTGGGATTCTGTCCCTGGGAGCATCCTGGGGCTGAGGAGGGACCAGGCATTAGTGGGAGTGTCAGAAGGCTCCTGTTCCAAAGGGGACGAATGCAGAACTGGGTCCACCACCCGACCGAGGCAGCGAGAGAGAAGAATTTCGGCACAGAATTAGCAATGACAGGTGGGCACCTTCTTTCCAGCTGTCCCTTTGCCCTGATGATCTTAGAGAAATAGAATGGAACAGGCCACCATGCCAGCAGGCCGTGGGTCCACCGCTGTGGAGCCACAGAGCGTCCTAGGGCTTCCTGGCCTGCGGTGGCAAAGGGTCATATTCACTTGAATAATCTGGTGACGGTGGCTTTGGCTTCTTCCTATAGGAACTGTCCCCTTTGAAGGCAGCTGCGGGTGCAGGTGACAAGGGAAAGCTCCCAGCCTGAAAGGGACAGTTCAGTGCAGCTACCCCGTGCTGACCCAGCCTTCCCGGGGCTGTGTGTTGGCCACAGCAGCCCATGCCCGGGGTGTGTGGTCCAGCGACATGGACAGAGGGGCTGCTGTACTTCTGCACCATCTGCCCCGGCCCACCTGGGCTGTGGTCCAAACACCGTCCCCTTGTCCCGGGCTTCACCTCTCCATGTCCCCCGCCCCCCCCCCCCCCCCCCCCCCCCCCCCCCCCCCCCCCCCCCCCCCCCCCCCCCCCCCCCCCCCCCCCCCCCCCCCCCCCCCCCCCCCCCCGCCCCCCCCCCCCCCCCCCCCCCCCCGCCAGTGGCACTCGGGCTGACTCCGGCAGTCTCCTGCTCCAGCAGCTCCATGGCCACCTGACAGCTCTCAGTCTCTTCCTGCAGCGGGGATGTGTACTTGGTAACCATGAATCCCCTTTCCTCCACCACCTTCCTTCCTCAGCCCAGGTTGCTTTGGTCCAGCTCCCAGGCCCGACTGTTCTAGATTTCTCTGTTCTTACCCTTCGGTCATCTGTGACTTTCCCCACTCCTCTCACACAACAGGTAAGAAAAGACAGGGCATCTCTTTTTCTCCTGATGGACCTTCGCTGTGATGCCAACTACTCCAGTGCGAAGAAGAAACTACATCTGCAAAAGGACACTTAATACTCGCCCCTCAAATGCAGCAACTAGAGCCAGTCTTGCCCCAGGCGAGGTCCGGGTGCTGTATCCAGAGTAATCCCAGTACTTGGGAGGCTGAGACAGGAGGGTCGCAGGTTCAAGGACAGCCTCAGCAAGTAGTGAGACTCTCATGAACCTAGTGAGACTCTGTTTCCAAATAAGAAATAAAATGGCACTGGGGGTATAGTTCAGAGGTAGAATGCCTCTGGGTTCAATCCCCAGCACCACAAAAGAAAAGAAAGAGATGGTCCAACAGCCATCTTGGTGGCCTTCTTGTCCTCAGAGGCGGTGGCTGGGCGTGGCCTTGCAATGAGGTAGCTTTACTGTCCAGAGTAGGTAGGTGCCCGTGACACCTGTCTTGGACTCTGGGAAGATGTCCTGCTGCCAATCTCATATCTGTCCACGATGCCTAGTGCAGTGTATAGCAAACACCTGCCATTTTTGTTGATATTAAGAATCATAAACAAGCCGAGTATGGTGGCGCACGCTTCTAATCCCAGCACTTGGGAGGCTGAGGCAGGAGGATCGCGGGTCCATGGTCAGGCCCAGCAAGTAGTAAGACTCTCATCAGCCTAGGGAGACCCTGTTTCCAAAATAAGAAATAAAATCGGGGTGGGGGTGTGGCTTGAAGGTAGAATGCCTCTGAGTTCATTCTCCAGTACCAAAAAAAAAAAAAAAAAATCATAAACAAACCAACCAAAAGTGTGCTGTTACTTCTTTATAAATGCATATGCGTGCCGGGCGTGGTGGCACACGCTTGTAATCCCAGCATTCGGGAGGCTGAGACCGGAGGATCCGGGTTCGCGGCCAGCCTCAGCTACCTAGTGAGGCACTCCGCAACTTAGTGAGACCTGGTTTCAAAATAAAGAATAAAAAATAGGGCTGGGGATGTAGCTCGGAGGTAGAATGCCCCTGAGTTCAATCCCCAGTACCGCAAAAAAAAAAAAAAAGCATATGCGCAGGTGCTTTTGAACAATGGTGCTTTACGTAGGGTGTTTTCATATTGAAATAAAAGAGCAACAGAAATTTTTGACTTTGGAAAACATTTAAATAATTGGCATAGCTCATTTCATGAGAAATTCACATGCAAAAATATCGACGATGATGCCTGTAAAAAGGCCTGATACTGTCTAGATTTGGGAAAGGTGAATTCCCTCTAGAAATGTAATCAACAGTCACTACTTGGCTTGAAAACCTACTTGTTATTAACAGCTAAAGAAAATACGATTCCTTGCTATCTTTGATACAAGAGAATTTTTATTTTTAGGAATATCAGGTCAAAACTCACCAAGATAATCTGAAAAAAGAGAAGCCCACATCCCTAGGAGTCCTTTTCTCTTGAGATCTAACCCAAGCACCGCACTGCACAGACCTCGCTTCCCCCCAGACAACCCTGTGACATTGCTGAGGCTGTCCTCGAACCTGGGATCCTCCAGTCTCAGCCTCCCAAGTTCTGGGATTACAAGCAGTGCCATCATGCCTGGCTTGATAAACCCCCTTTTATCATCTACATGCCCTGTGGTTTCTGTTCCTTGAGGGAACCTGACTAATACAGGTGGTGGCCCCTTGGATTGAGCTGCTTCTGCAAACACGGACGTTAAGGAGCAAAAGCTGGGTGGAAGAAGCAAGGTGAGAGAGCGGATCCAGGACGAAGTATCTGGAATGGTCGAGAAGGTTCCAGCATAGAGCAGCCCAAGGCCACCAGCAGCAACCACAGAAGGAATAGGAAATACTGTTCCTGCCAGCATGTCCTCTAGACCTAAAGGGACTTTCATACATAAAGGAATATCTCTAGTCTAATTTAATTTAAAAAATCTGCCTCAAATACATTCTTTTAAAAAAAATTCTTTGTGATGATTTTGATGTTCTACAACTTGCACTTTCTATTCTAGGTTCAAAAGTGAAGCAGTCATCCACCACAGTCTCCATTTCTCTCTAGGCCTGGCCTCCAGGAACACCCCCTCCTCGGTACTGAGGCCTCTTGTGGGCAGGGAGGAAGGTTGTCTTGGATATTGTTAAACAGCAGGATAACAGGAAGTGTTTTCCTGCTGGAATAATACTCCGGCTCCCATGCAAGGACCTCCCTGAGGTCCCACCCCCTGTTTGATCTTGTCTCTTATGTCCAGATTTGAAGCAAACGGTCCAGATTGGTGGTATGACAATCCCGCTTTGCAGACGCTGAGTTGGAAGGTGGCCAGGTCCTGGTGCCTTATTAAATCAGAGCAGTTAAAACACCCTTGGAGACGGTGTGTTTACACATCTAACCTCCAACAACAAAGGAAATTGGGTCTCGTTAACATGGGATTCTGGGATGCATCGCAGACAACACACAGGGGCACTCTGACAGCCTGGAGCTATCGCTTCTTGTCACCTCTCCGTCACAGATGCTCCTCATTTCTGAGTTCCTGGATTCCCGTTTGATCTTCCTCATGGCAGACATTTGCTCCCCCTGGAAGTGCCCTTCTGGCCTCTCCGGTGAGGTGTGTGAGTATCTGTCACCTAACACCTCCGGGACTTGTCTCAGACAGAAACTGCTGCCTCCTGTAGCAGCTCCTGACCCTGGGCCTTATGAAATCGCCAGATATTTTGCTCATCAGCAGAGATGAGAGAGAACACTCAGTGAATATAGTTTTTATTTTTCCTGCATGGGTTGGGCTTAACTTTTCCTCCCTTCCTCCATTTCTTTCTTTCTCTTTTTCTTCCTTTCTCTCTCTCTTTCTTTCTTTTTTCTTTCTTCTTCCTGACAATCCTTGTATATAAAGGATGTTACCAGCACAGTTTTTGTATGTTTATTTATTTGTTGTGGTACTGGGGATTGAACCCAGGGGCATACTCCCTCTGAGCGATACCTCTGCCCTTTTTATTTTTTATTTGAAGCAGGGTCTCACTAAGTTACTGGGGTCTCACTAGGTTGCTCAGCTGGCTCAGTCAGTGCAGTTTTGCCCCTCATTTCATGCTATAGTTTGCATCTTGAATGTCCTTCATAAGTTTATGTGTTAAAAAAATTTGTCCTCACTGGGTATGGTGGTGCCACACCTATAATCCCAGTACGTGGGAGGCAGAGACAGGAGGTTCATAGGTTCCAGGCCAGCCTCAGCAGCATAAAAGCTTGGGTGCACCAACATTGGGGACTCCAAGGCGGAGACTGTGTGTCAAATGATAGCTAGGTGCCCAAACCTTAGGACCCCAAAGGTAGACCCTTGTGCCCCATGGAAGAACAAATCACAGAGAAATATCCAATTTGCCAGTTGAAATACCTGCAAACACTCTTCCTGCTGAGAGTTCACATGCAACAGAGCCCAGCCTTCCCTGGCCCCTGCTTGCCCACGCTTCTTCCTTCCTTCATTCAAAAAAGAGACAAGGGCCTGGGTTTCTCTCCCCCAAGGCACCGGCTCCCCCGACCACGGGCATTACCAACAACTTGACTCTCTTTCTCAGATGGTAGCTCTATGGCGGCTGGGAAAGTCATGGTAATACGTAATAGAACATTCGGACACCGGTGATCTCTGTTTTGCATCAACTTCCAACCTCCTGGAAGCCTTTCCTCTCACTTACATGGGCTTTGCTCTTGGATATTATGATATGACGGTCAAGACCCCCCCCCAGCCCCACCCCCTGGGGCAAACTGCAGACTCAGCCACTCAGGAGCTGTGTCCCCGGGCAAGGCGTTCAGCCTCTCGGGACCTAGATGTCCTCTTCTAAAATGGGAGTCATAGTAGCACCTGCCTTGCTGGGTTGTCATGAGAACGGAGTTAATGTCTATAAGGTGCTGAGAGGAGCACCTGGCACGCAGTAAGTTCAACACGACACATCATTTTCAGCAGCTGCTCTGAAGCAGGTGCACAGCAGGGGTTTCTGGTCACCCTAACTGCTCCTCTACTTCCTGGCTTCTGGTACTCTTCCTGAAGCTCGTGCAAATGGCAGCAAAGCCCAGCACCTGCCACCTCACAGTGGGAAGGCCTTTGCTGGGAGAACACTGGCCCCTGCTTCATTTCTTACAGAAGCGTCTCGAAGCTAATCAACCTCCCAACTGCATCCCAGTGCAGAAACTCTAAGACAGGATATTGTCTGGCTTGGCTTGTGCCAATGTCAAAACAAGCCTCTGGCAGCCTGGATTCAAGGATGGAGTGGGAGTGGGGGCGTGAATTACACTTCCAGGTGGGAGGGGCTCACGTGGACACAGGACGGATGCTGTGGACGTCCACCCTGCAGACAAGTCGCTTCATTGCCCTGTTTGCATTTATTGTAACTGTTACTTGCGCTTGCCTTTCTCTCCTTCTTGCATACGTGTTCCCCTCCAATGCCCGCAAGACAACATGCATACCCGGTAACTGCCATGCTAGCTCTGTGTTGGCTGAATTAATGAGGGAACGGATGGATCTTGAGTTTTACCTTCATATTACAACAGTAACAATAATAAAAGTTTCATTTAAAAGAAAAGCAAATTCCAGCCGGGCGTGATGGTGCACACTTGTAATCCCAGTACTTGGGAGGCTGAGACAGGAGGATCCGGGTTCGTGGCCAACCTCAGCTACTTAGTGAGACCCTGTGCAACTTAGGGAGACCCTGTTTCAAAATAAAGAATAAAAATAGGGTGGAGGTCGGAGGTAGAATGTCCCTGGGTTCCATCTTTAGTACCGCAAAAAAAAAAAAAAAAAAAAAAGCAAAATCCCTTGGGAGGCTGAGACAGGAGGATTGCAAGTTCGAGGCCAGCCCTTCCTGGCTCACTTAGTGAGACCCTGTTTCAAAATGAAGACAAAAATGGGGCTGGGGGTGTAGCTCAGAAGTAGAATGCCCCTGGGTTTAATCCCCAGTACCACAAACCATAAAACAAAAAAGAAAGAAAACCCTTCAAGCACACTTGAGACTTTATAAACAAAGTTAATACATACACTTCTCTCTCTGCCATCGTCCTTGGGTGATATGAATAGGAAAATAGCAGTTTTGAAAGGATTTCCCAAGAAAACACGTGTTTGCTCCAGGCTGTGGGTGGGGAAGCTTGACAGGAGAATGTGGCAACAAGGACCTGGACGGTCACACCTCCAAAGAAGCTGAGGTGACCTACACTGAATGTCGAAGCCTGAAATTGCAGAGTTCACGCTTTTTGAAGTCAGGTCTACCAACAGAAGTATAGCTTTCTACTGTCTCCTGGGGATCTCCCTGTAGCCTAAGGCAGCCCTCTCGCCTGACACCTCAGTAGATGGAATTTTCGCTTCAAGGAGAGAGGTAAAGCAGACCCGGGTGGCACATGGAGGCTTTGTTAACGTCTTGGCAGCCAAGCAAAACAGCATGCAGTCTTGTGTCAACTGAAATTCGCAGTAAAGGGAATCCAGGGCAAGGTGGCGCATGCCTGTAATCCCAGTACTTAGGCTGAGACAGGAGGATCACAGATTTGAGGCCAGCCTCAGCAACTTAGGAAGACCCTCAGCAACTTAGAGAGGCCTGGCTCCAAAATTAAAAAAAAAAATTAAAAGGGCGAGGAGTGTAGGAGGTAGAATGTAGAATGCTCCTGTGTGTGTGTGTGTGTGTGTGTGTGTGTGTGTGTGTGTGTGTGTGAGAGAGAGAGAGAGAGAGAGAGAGAGGCAGAAAGAGACAGAGAGAATGAATATTAATCCAGGGGCCTAAAACAGTCCAGAAGAGCTTGCATGGGCGGGGACTTGGCAGAGCGACTCAGAAGTCCCCAGGATGTCCTCGCACCCCTGGCCTCTCCCAAGCGCAACACAAACAACAGGCCGGGCTCACTTTGGTGTCCTGGGTTCCTGCAGCTGCGTCCTGCCCAGGGGTTACACCAGCAAGGGCGGCAGAGCAGATGCATGCCAGGTGGAAGTAGAAGGAGCTGACAGACTTTCCATTTTACAACACGCTTGGAGAAAGACAAATCCATAAACCGTCCCTGCAGCTGAAGAGCCCCTGCCAGGCAGAGACGCAGGAGAGGCCGAGGCCAGGACTGTTTGTCAAGCGCTTTGGGCTTCCAACCGGAATCTTTTTTTTTTTTTTTTTTTCTTTTTTTTGCAGTACTGGGGATTGAACCCAGGGGCATTCTACCTCCGAGCTATACCTCCAGCCCTATTTTTTATTCTTTATTTTGAAACAGGGTCTCACTAAGTTGCGGAGTGCCTCACTAGGTAGCTGAGGCTGGCCAAGAACCTGGATCCTCCTGTCTCAGCCTCCCAAATACTGGGATTACAAGCGTGCGCCACCATGCCTAGCTCTCCAACCGGAATCTTAATAGTCACTCTTAAATCCCCGCAGAGTTCAGGAGAGCAGCCGGGCTGGGCAGAGGCACTTCGCTTTAACACTTCTCCTCCCTGCTCTTCGGCTGCTGTTGGTCCTGCGAGTGTTGCTTTGCAGTGGAGTTTTGGGGACTGGCCACCTGCAGATTAGCCACGCCAATCCCCTTCCAAAGGAAGAAGGAAAAGGGAGGCTTCTAGGGGTGGAAGGGGTGCTTCTTGGTTACCAGTGGTGCGTGGTGGCTTGATCCTGGAGCCAGGGTCACAGAACACCAGCTTTGGAGTCTGGCCCAAGTAGAGATGGAACCCAAGCAGCTGCCATTTCCCAGCTGTCCCACTCTGAGGCAGGACCTGTCTTCTCTGGACCCCAAGTTCCCACATCTGCAGAACAGGATGGTGACACCCACTGCCCAGGACGTGGGGAGCATTGCGCTTGCCTTGTCATGCCCAGGCTTAGGTTAAAAGCTGCTATGAGTTACTTAAGGACGTACGACCAAAGCCATGCCTTATCCCTGTTCTTCATAGAACTTTCCCAGGACTCAAGTTCATGAACACAATTTTTTTCTTTTCTTTTTTTTTTTTCAATGAAGACACAGAACAAAGAATTCTTTGGTGAGGGAGGACATTCGGGTTCATGGGTTTAGTTAGACCTCAAGGCAATCAAACTAGCAGTTATAAAATGCCAAGTTATTTTTTTTTTCTCACCCATTACATAGAAACTTCTTAGAAGAAGGTTCTTCACTGCACGGGTGACTGCTAATGCAGAAAAACAATCTCTAGGCAAATGCAGTTGTGAAAAGACAGGAATACTCATAGCTTGAGCTTTCCCTTGGGAGTGAGCTTTCAAAGCTGTAGCAGAATCAGTCCGAAAGTGCCCAGAGAAGTAATTGAAGAGGAACCTATGAAAAGCTTCACAACTTCGCATTTCTTTACCCAGCAATTTTCAGGAGTGACCTATAAGTTGTCCTTTATAAGACAATAAGCAATCATCACTTCAAAATAAGAAAAAATTATGTTTTAAGTTAACTGATAGAGAAACCTATATTCACCATCTTGAGAGTGATTCTATAGAAAAAAGGAGGAATATAGTTTGGGTTCTTAATTTTGGTTGATTTAATTATACTTTGCCAGTCAGGAAAATTCTGACCTATTCATAAGCTCTTAGTTTTAACATATCTGGAATTGCTGATGAGACCAGCAAGTGTTATCCATGAACTGGACTGCAGAGGATATTGTGTCTAGAAGGGGCTAGCAGGCCAGGGATAGAGATGGCAGCCTGGCAGAGTCAGCAAGTACAGGAAATCTCCCAAAAGTAAGTATTCCAGGGAGAAGAGCTGCCCCAAGACCTGACACCTCCCAGGGATCAGCTTAATCCTGAAGGTTCAGGTCATGACTATCCAGGGACCCCCCCACAGGCCACCCTAAAGTGCTGAGCTGGAAGAATTCTGGGTCCCTAAGAGAAGTAAGTGATCTTGGTCAGACCCTGAACTTGTGTGCGTAAAGAGATTGCCAAACCGGGCACGGTGGCACACATCTGTAACCCCAGGATGTAGGAGGCTTAGGCAGGAGGATGGCAGGTTTGAGGCCAGCCTCAGCAATCTAGACAGACCTTGTTTCAAAATAGAAAATCCTAAGGACTGGGAGTATAGCTTGGAAGTAGAATGCTCTTGGGCTCAATCCCCAGTACCACACAGAGGAAGAAAGGAAGGAAGGAAGGAAGGAAGGAAGGAAGGAAGGAAGGAAGGAAGGAAGGAAGGGAGGGAGGGAGGGAGGAAGGAGAAAGGAGAGAGGTAGGGAGGTAGGCAGTCACCCTAAAGCCAACTGGGCTTCCGTGTCCTTTCAGAGATTGGGTCCTGGACTTAGAGAAATCTAGGTGCATTATATGTTATTCATCACCTCTGTCTAAAGGAATCTTTATCTTTCCTGACTCAGTCTACCCTGAGGAACAGCAGGAGTCCGGGGCCCCTTAGACCCACTTCATCCAGGAGACAAGGCCTGGTTCAGCTTGAAGCTTCCAGGAGGAGAATCAGGAAATCATTTCAAATCTTCTCTTTAGGCTCTGGCCCTTCTGATCTGATGGTACAACTGGCCCTTAGACTCCAGACTGAAGCTGACCTTAAATTCTTTGAGAATGCATGAACTGATGGAGTATCAAAGTCAGAGATAATTTCTTTAAGGTGTCAGAGGAGAAAGTAAAAAGCAGAATAGGTTTGCAAAAGGTGAGTCAATCAATAAACCAACTAGTTCTCTCAAGGACTGAGTCCCAAGGGAACTCTGTCATTACTGAAAAATAGGGTCAAAATCCAGGTCTAATAAACCTGCTAATGTTTTCTGGAGGCCCAATGGGAATTTCATCATGAAGAGGTGGGCAGGCCTAGGACCTGAAGACTAGAGCCTGACCAGCAGCAAGATGTGTGTTTCCAGGGGCGTGATCCCCAGAAAGTGCTTAAGGAGAGCAGCTGCTCTTGAAGATTGAAGACTGCAATCTCTTATTTTAGCCAGAGTCAGCCACATACTCAAAGGATTGCAGTCGGCCATAGAAAGTCAGCTTCCAAAAAGAGAACTACTCCTCTCCAGGGTCAATGTCATTAGAAGAATTCACATCCTTTGTCTGAAGTAGAGGTTTCCCAGGGCGAACTTGGTTCCAAAGGAAAGAAGATGAGCAAATAGAAAGAAAGAACTGCTTTTTCCTCTGATTTAGAGTGGAAATTCCAATTGCCCATGACCTACCCACCAGGCGGGCGGCAGAAGACAGGAGCTGAGGTACCCAGGTTCCAACCAAAGGGGCAATTTTGTCTCCATTCGCAAGGGTGAAAGCTCATTTAAGCTCCGATTCTCTTTCAGTTTTGGCAAAAGATACTCAAGAGGTTTTAGCTTCATCCAAGAAGGCTCTGGGACTTGGGGAAAATATGTTGAGAAATAAAGACAGCATGCAAAACTACAGATTCAGCTCAATTCCTAACATAATTATTTCCATTCCTCCTGGTTACTTATTGTTGTGGGAGCTGAGAACTTCACATGGAAAGCACCAAGCAATTTCTAATAACACAGGGATTTATTTGGCAGTTTGATGTGTCTTTAAAACAGGCTTGTTGAACTCTACACTTATGTATACTTCCAAACCCATGTTATACTTCAATTTAAAAAGCTAATCATCAGCCAATTATTGTTTAACACATACACACAGTGTGTATGTATGTGATTTTATTAAATTGATCCATATCAGAAAATTCATTCTAGAGTATGCAGGCTTATTTCTTCCTGTTGTAATTCTCTTTGTCATAGATTTTTAAAGTTTCCTGCTTATAGTTATAATTATATAATTAATTGTATGTTATTCTACACCTTCAAAATCACAGCTCTGATGAGAACATTTTAAGGCTTAAAAACCTTCCTTGAAGTTCTACTCTCATTAGAAAGTAGAAAGCTGGAAGAGTATTAGTCCATTAAAGTGATAAGAAAAGACTAAACAAAAAATCATAGCATTTCTTGAACCCACATATCCCCAAATCCAAGGAGAAATAGACCCCCAGGAGAGTCAAGGTAGACTGATTCACTCACCTGTGAAAAAGCATGAGATAAAGGGGAAGCTGCCACATAAGTGGGTAAGAAAAAATTGGCTAAAATTGTAAAGAATTTCCAAAGGTCTACAATGGGCTAATATGATAGTATGGAAGTCCAGAGTTGTGGGGTGTTTGTACTGACTCAGGATCTTTTCCACAGACCTCAGCTGGGTATTCATAAGTAAACTTAGGGTCTTGGTAGAGACAGAGATAATCCCTTAGTAATGCAGATGTTGGAAAGTAAAGCAACCTTCACCAAGAAGAAGGCATGAAGCCTTGTCCCTTGCCTGGGGATTTTTCTTTCACAGAGTAAATGCCTTGAGCTTGTGTGGAAATGGGAGCAAACCTCAGTGTCTCAGAGCTCAGGTAAAGATACATTGCTGCTGTGATAAAAATTGAACAAAAACAAACCTCTACTCTTCCTGGGAAGGGGGAGGAAAAAGACTTGGGCTGAGAATCCTAGACCAATGTAACTCGAGACCTCCTAATCCTGGTTGAGGGTCAAGAGAGTTTCTTCTGATCAATACCTACCACAGATACAAGGTAAAGTTTGGAAGGTGGGAAGAAATGGGAACCATGTGAACATCTCATCTCAAGGTCCAGGAACACAGATCCTTCCTAAGACTAAGAGGAGACCAAGGCAACAGAGACTACTGCCTATACACACAGGCCTAGAAAGTACAAGACCAGCCAACCTCTGGGTGTGGGACACAAGAGTATAAAGACACTCTCTGTGATGCAAGTACACAGGACTAGCTTTTAGATCTGGTGATAAGAGTATGAACACTAAGAAAACCCACACAGAAACTCAGAGTTGCACCCTAAGCACAAGAAATAAATTTAATGAGCACATTAAAGGGATCTGAGCCTGAGGGTTCCCTGAAGACAACAAAAAGTTCAAAACCCAGCCCAGTCTCTGACTAGATTGACTCACCTATGAGTGCCCTTAACAATGTAAGAGGCATGCATGTTTCTAAACATAAATATCGACTTCAGTCTGTACTGCTCGACATACAATGTCCAGCAGTAAGCAAAAGTTACAAGACAAAAAACAAGGGAGGAAATCAAACTACTGTTAAAAGAAAAAGCAATCAATGGAACCAGACTCAAATGGTCCAATGTTGGAATCATTAGAAATAAACTTTAAAATAACTGTGATTATTATGTTAGAGGGTCTAGTGGAAAAGGTGGACGACATCCATGGATAGATGAACTATTTCATTAGAGGGATCAAAACTATAAGAATCAGATGGACATAGGGAAATAATAATAAAACAGTGTCAGAGATTAAGAATCCCGTATGGACTCATTGGCTAGACTCAACTTAGGAAAGACTCAGCAAATGTAAAGATAAGTTTGGGGCTTCATAAATAGGAAAACAGCAGTTTGGGCATTACCCAAATTGGCACATGGAGAGGAGACAGAAAGAGGAAAGAAGGGAAGGATAAACAGAGAAAGAAAGAGAGAGAGAGAAAATAGAGTACCCAATAGAACAATGTAGTTAAGTGTTGTTCCAGATAAAGAAGATATAAATAAAAGGACAAATGAATTTTTGAAGATATATGGCTGAGAATTTTTCAAAAATAATAAGATATTAAACCACAGATTCAAGAAGCTCAGAAAATCCCAGGATAAATAATAATACATAACTAGATAGATCAGAAAACAGATAATCCAGAATACAATGCACTAACATCAAGAAAATATCAAACTAGAATTCTTTTTCCAATAAACATATCTTTCAAAAAATGAGAGGAAAGAAAAATTGGGTTCATTTCCAAGAGACTTACATTACAATAAACGCTAAAGAAAGTTCTTCAGGCAAAAGGAATCTGATAATGCACAGATACTTGGTATAATCACTCTAAAGAAAGTTGGTCCTAAAATAAATATACCAATACATTATTGCTGCATTTTACTATACATAAAGGTAAAATATGTAACAACTGTACTTGTTTACTACTCTAGAGTTCTAATAATACGTGTAGACCAGTGTTCTGTTACTTGAAAGTAGACTGTATTAAGGGTGTATGTTGTAAATCCTAGGGAAACCACTAAAAAAGTTTTGGAAAATAAAGCAATA
Organism: Graphiurus murinus; assembly: GCA_004027655.1. Classification (NCBI taxonomy): domain Eukaryota; kingdom Metazoa; phylum Chordata; class Mammalia; order Rodentia; family Gliridae; genus Graphiurus; species Graphiurus murinus. Next base: position 21,639 of record PVLC010004238.1, read on the forward strand.
CTAATAAGCTGACTACAAAAGGCATGAGGAAACTTTGTGTGTGTGTGTGGGGGGGGGGTGATATATTTACTTGTTACAGCCTTTAAAAAAAATTCATAGACCCATACACTTAAAAAGGATTAACCCCACTGTATGCAAATTATACCTCCATAACCCTGACTTCTCAGCAAAGATATTTTCAACACTGTTCCTTCTGTTTTGTTTCCTTCTTTGCTAAAGAAAGACATTTCAGAGTCATTTTGGTGGGCTCAGCAAGGTAGACGTTTGTGGTGTGAACAAAGGAACCCCAATGAGATCCTGTAGTGTGTCAGTTTGTGCAGAGTGCAGGGAGCAGCCCCCAGGTGTGGCCTTTTGTGGGGTGTCACAGCTCCACAGGATGAGGAGGATGTCACTGTGCGGGAATCAGAACCCAATGGAATGAGGAGGGCGCCGCCCAAGTTGATGACTCCGGGCTTCCCTTCTGTCCAACTGGAAACCATGCTTTCGACTGCAACTTTGCTCAGGGAAAGTGACCTTCTGAAAGGTTGCACCGAGTTGGAACGCTCCTCATAAAAAGCCAGAGGGGCTGAACCTGAGCACAATGCCTGTTCCACTTCTGTTCACCTACACAAGGATGTTGCAGCTTCTGCAATGCCTGGGATGTCCTGGCAGCATCATGACATCCGATTTGTCACTTGCATTCCCTCTTAGGATCGGTGGCTACTGGCTGAGTAACCCAGGCTACCAGTGAGCCCAACTATACAGATATAGGCCAGTTAATGATATTAAGAGGCAGAAAATTCTTGGGGAAGGTGGAAGGAGCTAACTTCTAGTACCCATATCCACCTGTTGAGGTCCTTTCTATCTTATAAATCATTCCCATAATTGCCTCCTTTTCCTTGAAACAAATTTTCCCAGTTTCACACAGACGAAGACTCATCACTGTGCCCATATAGTATTTCTTTTTCATTATGGAAATCATGAAACATACTCAAAAGTCAGGAGAATGGCAGTATGAGCACTGGAAGGTACATCCTTAATCCCTCAGCCTCAACAGCCATGCACACGTGAGCAAGTGGCCCTCCAAGCCTTTTGCCGATGTTCCTTTGCAACAGTTATAATCTGAACTTTGAGTCATGTTATCATGTGGATCTTGAATATTCCCCAAACACCCATGGGTTAAAGGCTTGATTACCAGCCTGTGGTGCTACTGGGAGGTGGTAGAACCTTTAGAAGGTGGGGCTTAGTGGAAGGAACTGAGGGCACTGGGGGACGTGGCCCTGAAGGGGATATTGGGACCCCAACCCCTGTCTCTCTTCTCTCCTCTCTCCTCTCTCCTCTCTCTCTCTGTTTCCTGGGCACCATGAGGTAACCATGCCTCCACCACATGCTCTTGCTATAATACACTGTGCTGAAAGCAACAGGACCAAGTGACCTTGGACTAAACCCTCTGAACCTGTGAGCCAAGACAAACCTTTTCTCTTTATCAGTTGATGCCGGGGTCCAGCCCTCGAGGCAGTGGGGTTGGGGGTCCCTCGACAGGTGTGGAATGAGACAAGGTCGCGAGAATACGCTCACACCAAATGCAGTGAAGAAGCGAATCTGTTTTATTGTTTGTCCGTCACTGTTTTATACTATTTTTTTTTTTTTGCAATGAGGCATATAGAACAGGAATTTCTACAGACTTGACTTGTTTTTCCAAAGGTTATCCTCAACCAGTTAAGGTTACAACACATATATAAAAATTCTTTTCCATTAGTTAAAATCTTTACAATTTTGTTTAGCCCCTCCAAGCAGTGTTCTATCTTATCTCAGGTAGTTAGGGGGTTCCAGGTGGGACCAGGTAGTAGCTATTTAGGTAAACTAGCAAAGCCTGTTTCTAGACTAATGCTCGTAAAAGGTTAATGCATTGGTTTGTCTCGAGGCACTGCTTGTTTTCAGCTAAGAGATCAGTATCTGTCAGGCCACATGTTTCTAAGAAATTTTCCTTTATAATTAATATAAAAGCAAAACCCAAAGCACCCAAAATTTCCAGAATATAATAATTCAAAGTGGGATATGCCACACATTCCTTCTTTTGGAATCATCTGCCTTGCAGGACTCCAGCGGACCGAGCCTTGCTCAAGATCCAGCTATTAAGGAGCTGTGGCAAGTTGATTTTCTCAGCTGTTTTCGTCACAGTGATGGAACACTAACACAACGTATTTCTGCACAGTCTTCCCATTTCCATTTTCCTTCTGCTCCTCCCTAAAATACAAAGCTCTGCAGGACAGAAACTGTATTGTATTTATCAGTGTAATCCCCATAGTACCCAGTAAATGGTTGGCACCTATCTATCTAATTGAATTTAATTGAATTAGTAAACATTCAGTACTGCTGTTTTAGTTTTCTTTCTTCAAATATCAGAGGAAAATATCTTCCCAAGAACTGCTTAATATTTAGTTTGGAAATAGGAAAGCTATATAGATTCAACAAAGTATAGTGGGGTCAGACTGACCTAAGTCTGAATTGTGCCACCACAAGTCAGTAGCTTCTTATGGCAGATTATATTACCTCTGTGAACCTCAATTTTATGATCTGTAAAATGGAGAAAACAATACCTATATGTTGCTATAAAATTTTGATATTTTATATATATGTGTACATATGCATTTGTCAAACACTATAGCTGTACAATAATTTGTAGGTGTAAAATAGACTTTAAAAAAGAGAGCATGGCTCTGTTTTTAGGTTTTAGTCAAAACATAACGTTTCTTGGGAACACCTAAAACTGTTGGTGTCCACAGAAGTCATTTCCCTGATGGGAAATTCTGAGTCAGATTTGGGGGTTCATTTGAGTGGGAAAATGACTACCCGTTCTTTTTCTCATTTCAACAATTCTGTAAAGCATACCTTTAATAGCACCAGTGAAAAACATTTCTGAGATAAAAGACAACTACAACTCTATTATTCATTCAACTACAAAGTATTATTTTCCAGAAATTATACTAATTAGAATAATATGGCCAGTATATCCACCTCTTCTTACTAAGTCACTTAAAATACATTAACCTTAAGTGGCACATACATCTGGCAAGTCATATGTATTTATATTTACTGTTATACTTTATCTAAAGAAAGCTGAAATAATTCTTATGCACCACACAGTCTTCTCTACCTGAAGTTTGACTTGACAAAATAGCTATAGTTGATAGCATAGCTAGTAGAATGACAAATAATTAATTGTTGCAAATTTACTTTGGTTTTCGATCCAATGGATGTGAACCAAACTTTCAAAGCCCATTTAATTATATAAGACTATGTCTCATGTTGAAAGCACATGCATGTCTCACTCTGATTCACTGTGATTAGAAGAGAAGGAGCTTGGCCAAAGGACAGGTATGTAAGGTACAGCTTAGCAGGATTGTCTCTTTTGAATTCAAGGGCCCTTCACCATTTATTTAGTTCACAAGAATCCATTGCAAAGTAAGCATGGCCAAAATCCACAATCCTTCACAACTTGGGAGAGTAGAAATTGATAAATTGATTTTTTTTTTCTTTAAGACTTGCTTGGCAAAGCGGAGGAGCTATCAATGGAGCACTCGGAGGAGCTATCTATGGAGCACTCCCTCCAGCCTGGCCAAGTCTGCTGAAGACAAGAGCCACCGAAGCGGGCCGATTCCTGATGGAATTGTGAGGCCTGCTTCTTCCTAAGCAGCGTGTCAAGACCTATCCTGAGAAGAAGGCCCCCAGCCCTGCCACCTACCTCTCACCAGGGGCCCAGGAGCAAAGCTCAGGGGAAGGGAAAAAGACAGAGAGGATAGGGAAAGGCTTCTGCCTAGACTTTCCCTCTCTAGGCCGCCATTTTGCTTTCTACCTCTTTCCCCTATACTCTCACCGGCCTCCTCCACACACGCGTCCTGACATTCCAAGGTGACTTCCGCTGCCCCCGACAGACTTTCTCCCCGAGTCCTCATTAAGGCATCTGCACACCACTTCCCTCCCAGTCACACCAGCTCACGCAGGTGACCCCAGATCCACCTCCAGGTGCGCCGCAGCCTGGCACTGGGTGTCTCTGCCCCACTGGCAGGGAACAGGCCACTTTGGTCTCCTCTCCATGATGGGGTGCTCTGGAGACTTGGGCTGGGGGACCGTCTTGAGCTCCTTCTGCTCAATTCTCTACACAGATTTCTGTTCTATTGAATCAATTCTACGTTTTGTACAAGCCTGTGGTCCCTCAGCACTCGGAGACAAAGCCCCCAGTCCAAGGCCCCCTCAGCTTCCCTGGAATTTCCGTCATTTTTCCTATCATCAAGGGCTTGAACAGAGGCAAAAGAGAGATGAGTTCCCTCCTCAGGAAGCTTCCAGAATCAAAGCTCAGGAAGTATCGAAGCTCAGACCAAGTCGTATCTGGAGTTACTATTCCAACCACTGGCAAAGATCCCCACCTCTTATCATGAGGAAAGCACCCCTACCTCACCGTGCTTCTCCCCAGCTCTGTTCACATGCATCTCCTGCCCTACATTCTCTAGACCTTTTGCCTCTTTGTGGACAAGACACCAAACTCATGAATTGCCAAGGAACATTTGCCACGGAACTCCTGCAATCAAAGTCTGCAGCTGCCGATTCTCTTGTCTCTGCCATCGAATCTCAGAGCTAAGAGTCTGATTCCACTTCTGGCTAATCATGCTTTCTCCTGAGAGATCTGTAGAACACCCACTGACGCCATCAACGGTGGGTAAGGAGGAACAGGTACGAAGAATCACAGGGGAAGAACTTCAAGTAGTGGCTCAGCTATGCTACATCTCAAACTCAAATCTGCCTCTTTCCCAACACCAACCCCAAACTCTAGTCCTTGGATGAACACTCTACATCAAGAACGAAATCTGATCAAGTCACAGCATCACAGTCACCAGGATGTGGCTTCTTCTCTGCTTCCTCATAGGAGCCTTGTATTTGTTTTCTGGGGTGGCTATAACAAAAATACCATGAAAGACTGGGTGGCTTACACCCAGAAGTGTGGTACCTCACAGTCTTCAGAGGCAGGGGTCAAGATCAAGGTGGCATGGAGGGAGGATCTGGGCCACGTCTCTCTCCCAGCCTCGGGGGTTCCTAGGGCCTTCGTGGGCTGAGAGATAGCCGAGCTATCTGTGTTTACAGTGCCTCTCTCTATGCACCTGATTCTCTCCCATCTCGTTCTTTTTATGAGAACACCAGTCGTATTGGATCAGGAGCCTGGTCCATGCTTGAGTGATCTTATCTTAACCAATTCATCTGCAGTGACTCTGTCTCCAAATAAGGTCCCATCCTGAGGTCCTGGGGATCGGGACTTCGACATGTGAATTTGAGGGGGAAGGAGACACAAATCAACCTTCAACAAGCCCTGTTCTCTTCCTCCAGCCGTGCTGAACAGTTTCTAAGAATTGAAAGCCTTCTGACCTCCGTGTCGTCTTTTGCTGTTTATCTCATTAGAGACAAGTGTCCCCTTGTTCTGAGGCTCTGATGAGGTGGCCTTGTCTTGGACATAGTGAGACCTGTGGTCAGAAAACCTAGTGTGGACAGTCAACGTGATTCACGATGAATGATTGTAAGGTCAGGAAAAGCGAAAGCAGCTGTGCTCTGTCCTAGAGTTTCATTCCAATTGGACTGGATTTGATTCCAGTGTCCACGGAGGCTCTTAGTCACATTTAAGTTTATTTTTATCTATAATTTTCAGCTTTTGTTAGTAACCCCGATTTTATGCACTGGCTTACTAATTACACACAGCTGCGATTCCAATGACTAATTAGGCTGAGCCTATGGCTTGATGCCTGGAAGTGGTCGGTAGCCAAGCAGGAGAGAGCGGGTGCCTAGAAACCCAGAGCTGGCTAATTAGGTAAGGCTTTCGTGCTCCTCCTGAAACTGCAGACAATGAGGTCTGAGACTGAGGGCTCCGGTCCCAGTAAATTAACGAATAGCATTTCTAAGACATCTATGTTCTCCTTCTTTACTCCCCTCCAGCACAGAGGATTTGTTGGGACAGATGCTAATATAAGGTGTTGCCATCTTGAGATGCAGTGAGGCTGCTTGTAATGGCAGAAATGGGCTGTGGCTGTCTCTTGTTCCCTAAAGAGAATGTCCGTGCTCCATCTCTCCTCCAGAATCAGAACAAATTGCAGAGAATCACATGGACCCCGGGCATCCCGTTTCAGAGGATTAAGAGTTGGGGCAATTATTTAAAAATGTTACACAACTTTTTTTTTTTTTTTCAGTACTGGGAATTGAACTCAGGAGCATTCTACTTGTGAGCTATACCCCCAGCCCTGTTTTTTATTCTTTATTTTGAAACAGGGTCTCACTAAGTTGCGGAGTGCCTCACTAGGTAGCTGAGGTTGGCCGTGAACCTGGATCCTCCGGTCTCAGCCTCCCGAATGCTGGGATTACAAGTGTGCGCCACCACGCCCAGCTTGCCACACAACTTTTAAGGTCCTCCTGCCCCTGCAAATGTGTCTGTCCAGTCCCCTGCAGCCACTGTGCCAGGCCCCTTCCTGGTCAGCGCAACGGGGTACGTGAGGAGCTCCAGGGCCTCAGCCCCAGCTGCCAGCCCTTTCTCCTGGGGCTCCACTCTCCCTTCGCCGCCTTCCTCCCTCCTCTTTCTTGCTGCTCCTGCTGCAACTCCGTTGTGTTCCACACGGATTGGCATGACTCCCTCCATCCTCCCAGATTCACTGCTTCCTCAGCATGACGGTGTGTGTGACAAGCAAGTGACCAAACTGGACTCTTAGATCATGCAATTAGCATTTTATTAAGTTCAATAAGCATGCACTCAGTTGACACTCTCAATCTAAGTCTAAGTTAAATCTAAGTCTAAGTTCCAGCCCATCACCAGACCCAGGGAATTCACAAGCGACGGGTCCCAGTTGAAAGTCCTGTAGAGTGGACCTACCTTCGGCCGATGCTTGAGTTCAATGACAGGTCTGAGGCTCAGCGACATGGAGGACTCTCCATTGGGCAATGAGGAGCACAGAGTGTCTTGGCGCTGGGTTTATATAGGTTGTTTCAGATAGAACTTCTAGGTTGGGGCCTTCTGATTGGCTCAGCCCAATTACACCCAAAAAGTCCATTGTGATTGGTTGAGACACTTGTAATTTTATATCTGAGTCCCTTGGTCCTCTTGGTGGGCTGTCTTATCCTTATCTAAAACACACACACACACACACACACACATACACACACATATACACACATACACACACATACACACATACACACACATACACCCGTATACACACATATACACACATACACACATATACACACATACACACACATACACACGTATACACACACGTACACACACACACACACACACACACACACACACTGGGGCCACACACATGAGCCACCAAGTTACATTATTTAAGTTGAGTTTAACTTCACACAAGTTAACTTATTCCAGTCAATATAATATTTTGACATTACTCCTAACAACTATTCAAATCAGCATAGTAGTTCAATATTACTCCTAACAGTGTGAAAATATCACTCGTATTTATGGCCAGGATAGACTTAACATCAGAAATACAGCTACCAAGGGAACAACCATGCATATTATTTTCACTGTCAATTTTTCTTGGTTAAAATGAAACTCTTAAAGGATGCCAAGTATTCACTTTGCTACTCATATAACTCTTCTCCTATATCCCCGAGTATTAGCTGACACAGGATATAGACTTACTTAAATACTTTTTAAAAATGAGGTCAACCAAGCATGATGACCCCTCACTACTAGACCATACTAGTTACTGCACACACCAGATCATCAAACAGCATAAAATCAAATTCAGAGAATTCAGAGAGTAGTGAGAATCAAAGCCTGAATGGGCCACAAAAGCAGAGTTCCGGGGACCAGGCAGAGTTCTAGTACAACAGGTTATGAAGAGGCACTAGCCAAAACTATTAGAATCCAGTGTAGGAATCTACACGAAGCTAAAAACTGGAAGGACCAAAGGAAATAACAAGAAATCTGTGCAGACCAACAAATTCCAGCAGAGAGGGCATCCCTGGCATCGGGTTTTTCTGGATGTTTTCAAATGCTGTCACTTACACAAAGTGTTTGTTATCTGAAAAAGTGACTCTTTGGTCATTATAGTTACATAGCATTGCATTTTTGCCCGGTCGAAATGTTATTCCATTATCTTTAAAATCGTGCGAAATATTATCAACAAAGAGATTGCAATCTTATTATTCAAACTAGACTGCCTTATTTTCCTATATTTACTGTATCTACCATGGAAATAGATGGATAGATAAGACCTGGGTAAGCCGTTGACACCAACACTACTTTGGAGTTGTTTTTAGCCTGGGAAAGAATAGTTGGCAAACCACTGGTCAAGGGTGACCTTCTACTCCTAATTCAAACTTCCAGCAAGATTCCTGACAACTTCTCTCACAGTCCACCACCCTGAGAGTGCTCTGTGCTTTCCCCTAACTTTGTATTTCTGCCACTTACTGCTTAGTTAAAAGTCCTTCAGACACTGCAAGGCAGTAAATACCACGACTGCATTTATTTATGAGTCTCTTCTGTTACAATGTCAAGGGTCTAATGAGAAAAGGAAGGTGGTCCCCGTGCAGTGCTCCTGTGCTCGTGGGTTTAGGGCAACGACAGACATAGACAGCACATCCTTAACAGGGCAATTCTGTAACGCTAAGATGGGTCTTTACTGTAAAAACGATTTAAGTGAGAGAGTTGGTGGAGTTTTAATCATTTCCCTAATTTGATAAATATTTTTTGAGAGTTGATATATGCTTGGTATTGTTCTAGGTGCAGTAAATATAAGGAACCCCAGCCTTTAAGGAAAGTGTATGTGGGGAGTGGGGCGGTGGTATATAATGAACACATTAAAAAAAAAAAAGAGTGTGTGTGTATATATTGTGTGTGTGTGTGTGTGTGTGTGTGTGTGTGTGTGTGTGTGTGTAAGAGAGCGAGAGAACTGGTGATTGTGCTATGAAGAAAAATAAAATAAGGTTAAAAATCAGAGTGACAGCTGGCTGTGAGTGGAGTTTGTGCTACACAGGGTAGGCAGGAAGCTGAAGAAAGCGTAGATGCTTGCCACACTCTGCCAACCCTCCCCTGCCTTGTTTCCACCATGGGGTTCCTTGACACCAGCACCCCCCCCCCATATTTGGGCTGAAGATGGGCCAGTGCTTTGGAACCAGAAGACAAAAATAGAACATTATTCACTGTTAACATCAACAGCCATCAGCCAAGCATGACAGAAAGGGTTGAGGTGACATGTGGCCCCACACTATCACCTCCCCAGCCCTCCCTCTCGGCATCCAGGCTTGGTTGAGGCTCCTAGAAGTGAGAAGGGACAGGGAGCTGCAGACGGAGCCAGGGAGCAGGATGTTGGGGTGGGGGGTCCAGTGGCGCAGGGAGCTTAATAGAAACCCCTTGGAGTTTGGGGGATCAGACCCGGGGGAAACAAGGACTGGTTCTGTGCTCTCAGGTGTGTCCTGAAGGGCTAGCAAGCCCACTGCCCATCCTCCGGAGTTAGAAAGGAAAGAGAAAGCGAGGACACACTGGTGTCTGGCCTGGTGGCCTGAACAGAGGTGCGTTTCAGGACCATGAGGGATGTCCCTCTAGCTCCTAGGGGTCAAGATGGGATCCACATGGGCAGGTAATCTATGTCTAGTCAGCACACAGGGACCCTCACACCTGTCGTAGCCCATCCTGATGGCAAGAACCGGACAGGGTGAGCTACACTTGACCCTGCGGCCAAAGCAGGTTGAGTCTGAGACAGGCTGCCACTGCCCCCCACCTGCTGGGCTCAAGTTGGCGTCATCTAATGCAAGGAGAGGAAGAGGAAAGGGAAAATATTTGAAAATGGAGCTTTGAACCCCAACGTGCAAAGAAATCACAATAGTTGACCGAGATCTAGACATGACTAGAAATAAGATGCATCTGGATGTGTTTCATTTTTAACTGAATAGGGCTCGAGTCTGAAAATTAATCTGATTATTAGAATTATGAAAAGTAAAGTTACATTGTGCTCACCTCAGATTGTGAAAATCTGTTCCTGTGAAAATCTATCCCTGCTTCATGGAACGGAACGAGTGACTTCCGTGGGGTATGCCACACCGAGCTGCTTGTATGTTGATGATGAGACTCCCTCAGCCCACCTGCGAAGCTTCCTGACAGCATGGTGCTCAAGTGTGGGCTTTGGATCAGGACTTGACCCTGGTTCCGATCCCAGAGAGCCACGACTGCTCAGACACCCCACAGGCAGCTGCTTCCCTCACAGTTAAAACCACCATAATAATGTTTGTTTGCTGCAGAACTGACTCATGTGAAGTATGAAATGTGCTAGAGTTGAAGCACTTGCAAGGTGCTGGTGCCTGCCAGGCCGAGTCCCCTTCAAGTGGCACTTCTGGCTCCCACTCATCTGACCAGGAGGCGTCATCATAGGCAAGCCAGGACTCAAGGCACCTGAGCCAAAGACAGGATCCAAGGGGACATTAGGACTTGCTTAGAGAAAGTCCCGGAGGAGCTCGGGTATTGATGTTCAGAGGTGATATAATTAAATCATAAGGGTTCCCATCTCAGTAGTAGATGAATCCATTCCAATGGTGATCCAGGGAAGTGGGAGTGCCTAGAGGAGGTGGGTCCATGGGGAGGTGACCCTGGAGCTGTGCACGTTGTCCACGACCCTCCACCAGCCCGTGCTTATTTCTGGCTTCATGATGTAAGAGCAGAACCCCCTCTCCTCTCCTCTCTCCTCCTCCTCCCTCCTCCTCCTCCCTCCTCCTCCTCCTCTTCTTCTTCTTTTTCTTCTTCTTCTTCTTCTTCTTCTTCTTCTTCTTCTTCTTCTTCTTTCTCTCTCTCTCTCTCTCTCTCTCTCTCTCTCTCTCTCTCTCTCTCTCTCCCTCCCTCCCTCTCCCTCACCTCTCCCCTCCTCTCCTTTTCCCTCTCCCTCTCCCTCTCTCCTCCTTGTGCACACTTCACCAGTCCTAACATGGACTGAACCCAAAAATCTCCAAAACTATGAAACAAACAAATCTTCCTTCCCTCAGGTTGTGCTCACCAGATGTCTGAGTTCGCAGCCGTGTGAATGCTGACCGCAACCGTGGAATATGGATCCTGCTTTCAGAAGGGGAACTCGTGTTGAGAAGGAGCACAGCAGCCAGTCCAGACCTGCTTCCTGGTGTGGGTGAGGCTGGGGCACACCACAGGATGCTCAGCCTGAGCCACCATCAACTTCTGCAGGAATGCATGGAACCTCTTTCTAAGGCCCTCCATCTGGGAAGCTGTGGGCATTCGTGATGGTGTGGCTTCTTTGGGTCCTTGCAATAAACCCTCACTGGGGTCTGTGTCTCTTAAATAATCTCCAAGAGCACATGAATATGCATTGACACCAGTCAAATAAATATAATGTGTAAGACAACAAATAAAACACAGGTAAGCCAGCATATAAACTATGAACCTGTTCTTGGGTGATTTGTCATCAAAGCTATAGGTTGTGTTGGTTGGTTATGGGGGCACTTTACAGCTATGCACATGTATTACTTGTTAGAAACCGTACCTTCTATGTACCTTCTATACATCCATACCTTCTGTACTGTTTACCCACATTCACCTCCCAGCAGCCCTTTCTCCTGGTATCAGAAGCAAGAGTCTTGGGAGTGAGGTAGGATAGAAGAAATAAAATATTAGGCAGAAAGGAGTCAAATTGGGAAGGAAAAGGAAAATGTAGTTTGGGGATCTGGAGAGTTCATAATCTCTAACTCCCCCTACTAGAGGGTGTATTCTGTCTTAGGCAGAAGCCTAAATGAGCCCACATCCTTAATCACAATGGTCCCTCTCTGCACCTGAGGATTCTGAGATGCTTAGTAAACAAAGGATCCAGGGGGGGACAAAGGTCAGACACCAGCCAGTCACCACCCATGGATGCTGGGGAAACTGAGGAAGAGGAAGTCCAGACCTCCATGCACCTCCTCATGGGAGTTCTATAAAAGAACTGAAAGGGCTTCAAAGACCCTCTTGCTCAGATGCTCTCCCTCTCTTAAGATGGCCGGCCTCTCCCTCTCTTAAGATGGTCGGCCTCTCCCTCAAGTCCCTCACTTTCCTAAATAAAACCCTGGTCTTTTCTCTGACCAGCATGTGCTGAAATTCTTTTCTGCCACGTAAGCCAAGAACCCTACAGAATAATTATGTTTTCCCATGACAGAAGGTGTTATAGGGTGACAATCTCCCCTAGAAATAAAGTTATAGGGCTATGATCTTTTCCTTGATTCCTGGTGGGCGCTTTGTTTTGTTTTGTTTGTTTGTTTGTTTTGGATCTGAGAAAAAGATTTCAAATGGACAGGCACAAATAGAGGAGCATAAGAGGTTTATTTAAGGAGGTGGAGGTCTGGTTGAAGAGAAGGCCTTGAGAAAGGGTTACATTCTGGAGAAAGGGTCCGGAAAGGGCCCTTTCCCAGAGTGGAAAATGGCATAGAACAAAGGGGTACATTCCAGAGAAGGGTCTGGAATGGGTTGCTCCCAGAGTGGAAAAACTACAACCAGTCTTCCACGTGGCCAGCGTTATTCAACCTGGAAACCTCTCCCTTCGTGCATGCGTGTTTGGGGGGGCCATCGGCTCCTTTTGAGCCAGGACCTAGTGCACCTGCTCTGCTTTCAGCATGGCAGAAACTTTCCCATCATTGCCTAAGTGAAACCAATGGGGGCTGCAGTGAGTTTAGCCTCCTGGTATCCCTGTGGTTCTCCAACCACAGTTCACTAACAGCGTTTAGGCAGGGAGTCCTGTATTTCCACTTGTGGGGGCCCACATCACTTTCCCTCAGGTCCGTCCCAGTCTTGCCCTAACCCACTGATTTCTTCTTTCTTCTTCCTTCCTTCCTTCCTTCTTTCCTTCCTTCCTTCCTTCTTCTCTCTCTCTCTTTCTCCCTTTCCCTATCTATCTATCTATCTGTCTGTCTGTCTGTCTATCTATCTATCTATCTATCCATCTATCATCTATCTATCTATCATCTATCTTTCTGATACAGGACATTCTATCTCTGAGCTACACCCCCAGTCCTGTTTTTTTTTTTTTTTTTTTTTTGAAGCAGGGTCTCACCAAGTTGCTGAAGGACTTCACTAAGTTACTGAGGCGCTCAGCCTCCCAAGTACTGGCATTACAGCCATGCACCACCACATCCACCCATGATTTCTCTCTGGCTACCTAACACAGGTTGGTGCTGGATCCTGCAGGAGGATGTGCAGGTGCTCCCCCCTCTGTACTTTGAGCCTTCACCTCCAGTCTCCTCGTGGCCCAGTGTTCTGGTTTCCAGGGGGTTACTCCTGGGAAAGAGTTGCCATTTTGTACACAACCAGAAAGACCCTGGAAACACACCCAGCACACACCTGAGGACAGAAATGGCCACCTTGGAGGTGTAGTGGAGGAGTGGGAAGAGGGGGTCTCATCAGCAGCCATCTTTCCTCTCTGAGCAGGAGCCTCAACTTGGAGAAGTCCCGGCTGCTCGATGTGCTCTACCTCTGGTGCCGTCAGGAGGAGACAACACTCCATACACCTTCCAGACTCGTTCGTCTAGTCAAATTCACTTGTGAACAACCTCAGCTGTTCTTGCCAGGGACATAGGGAAAGTGGCAGTCCTGGGGAGCACTCTTCTAGATAGGATAGCACCCTAGGAACTGCCCAGGGATGCAATGGCTTTGGGGGTGAGGGGGCAAAGCCTGCCCAGAGGTGAAGGTGGACTGCATTAGCACTTTTTCATTCCTACAGTGAAAGACCTGACTTGGGCTGCTTATTAAAGAAAATAAGGGTTATTTGTCTCACAGTTCAGGAGGTTTTGGGTCATGATGCCTGCATTGGCTAAGCTCTGGCAAGGCCCCGTGGTGGATGGTGGATGGCAGAGATGCATGTCAGGACAAGTGGTCACATCTAGAGTCAGGAAGCAGAAAGGGGGAGGGGGGCCAGGCTTGCTACTTTTATAACAATTCTCTGTAGAAAAGTATCAAGAAGTCCCATGAGAACTATCTTCCTAGGGCACACCCCCAGTGACCTCAGGACCTCACAAAGATTCCACAACTCCCAACAGCACTGCCCTGGGGACTAACACCCCATTATAGTTAGATATAAAATGGACCCTGATGAGCTCATAAGTTGGTATTTGGAGTTGATGTAATTGAGTGATGAGGGTTGCAATCCCAGCAGTGGGTAAATGAGTTTGTCTGGGTGGTGGCCAGGGCTGGTCAGGGGTGCAACCTCGGGGATTACATATGGTTCCTCCTCCCTCTGAGCTCTCTCTCTCTTGCTTCCGATCTCCATGATATGAGGAGCACAGCCTTGTGCTCTCCCTCTTTCTGCTTCTGCCCTGAGATCCACAGTCCCCAGCCTCACAGGGACTGAACTCAAAATCTCCAACTGCAAGCAAATAAATCTTCCTTTCTGTAAGTTACCTAGTGAGTCTTTTAGATTATAGCTGTGAAAATGCTGGCTAATACACCCCCAATCACAATGCGACCCAGGGGATACTCAAAGGGATACACCCAAGGGACCACACTATGGTGGGGACTGTGGGTTCTGACCAGAGGGAGGACAAGTGGACCAAGCCCTGCCCAAGGAGGATGGGCCATTTCATGTGAGAGTGGCTTATCTTTTGGAAATGTTGCTCTTGACCCTGAGCTACAATTCAGGATTCTGTTTTCCACTGCTGGCTACAGCTAGGCTCGTGAACAATTCACTCTTCATTGAGCCAATCTTTTGATCAGCAAAAAAAGATGAAAACACTCCTAGATTGTGAAGGGCTGATGGTTTGTGACACTTGGTGTTTACAAAAGGATTTAAAGATAAAGATAAGATCTTTCTTCATGACCTCTTTCATTTTTTTTAACTGAGAAAAGGCTTCTCACAATAAATGTTCTCAGCACTTAGCAATCCCACAAGCCTGAGGCTGAAATCTACAGTGGGATTAATTTTCTTTTTCTTTTCTTTTGTGTCAATCTTATACAAACTCTTTCAAGTTTTAAGGGGGAAGAGTAAAAAGAGGGAATAATAAAAAAAATGATCAAGATAACTTAAATGTGTCATTGGGGGGCTTTTTTCTGCTTTAAAGAGATTGCTGTTAAGCAGCAGAAACATTTGAATGCATATGTCCAAAGACTCACATTCTCAATAAAAGTTTTTTCCTGATCCCTCTGTGTAGACACTGAGCTAGGCCTTGGGACAGACCTGGCAAGAGTTGTTATTGGATAGTGAGAGAAGTAGACATTAATCAAAGAATCATGCAGAGGAGTGTAGGACTGTGATCATGCTGTGTTTCCAGAATTTTCAGAAGCTGTGCAACACTGGACCCACGCTATGGGAGGGAAGTGGAACGAAGCTATCAGAGGAGGTGATGAGTCTTTAGGAAACGGGAACAAATGGCACGTGCAAAGGTCCTGAGAGAGGATGGAGCCAGGTGAATCCCAGGAGCAGGAAGAGGATAGGAGAATCTCAAGAAAGGAGAGCAAGCAGGAAAAAAGTGAGCTGTACTGGAGGAACTGGAAGGAACAGGCCACAAGAGGCCCAGAGTCAAAAGTTTGGGCTTCAATGTATGAGAAGAGATTATCCCTGAATAGTTAAAACATTTAAAAGTGAGTAGGAAAACTTAACACTAAAATACATACATACATAATATATACATACATACATACATACATACACACATACATAAATAGGCAATTGAGCCAAATAGACACTTCTCAAAAGAAGAAATACACGAGGCCAATAAATAACATGAAAAAAAAAATGTTCAACATCATTTGCAAGCAGGGAAATGCAAATCAAAACTGCAATGAGATTCCATCTAACTCCTGTTAGAATGACAATTGCCAAGAATACAAATAATAAGAAATACTGATGAGGATGTGGGGAAATAGGAACACTAATATACTGTTGGTGGGATTGTAAATTAATACAGCTGCTATGGAGATTAGTGTGAAAGACTGGGATCGGAACCACTATATGACTCAGCTATATCACTCCTGGGTATCTTTCCAAAGGAAATGAAATGAAAATGTTATAGTTATATATGCTTATACATGTTTATACAGCACCATTCACAATAGCCACATTATGGAACCAGCCTATGTATCTGCCAATAGATGAATGGGTGGTGAAATGGTGGTATATACACACAATGGAATTTTACTCAGCCTTAAAGAAGAACAAATTATGTCATTTACAGAAAAATGGATGAAACTAGAGAACATGCTAAGTAAGATTAGCCAGTCTCAGTAAGCAAAGGGTCATATGTTTGATCTCATATGCAGAAGCTAGAAAGAAACTGGGAAACAAAACGAACTTCAGAAAATTGAGGAAAGAAATAAGTGGAACTGTGGAAGGGGATTAGGGGAGAGAGGTGGGGAGGGGAAAAGGAGGCTTGATTAAGGGAACAGTTTAAATAATGTTGTGTACATGTATGAAGTTATCAATCCCAATCCCAATAATATGTGTGTGGGGAGGAGGGTGTGGAGTGGAATCCAGAGGGAAACACACCAAGTGCTGTATGCATGTATTTTTCCTATCACTCTGAACCTCATTATGATGTATAATTGTGGTGCACCAATAAAAGTATATTAAAAATGGCCTGAAAGTGAGTAAGAAGGCTGGGAGTGTGGTGGGACAGGGGCTACAGTCACCTGGCTGTAGGGTGGAGGAAGGATTGGGGCTAGATAAAGTGGAGAAGGAGGGAGACCTGCAAGAAGGCCACCTTTGTGTCAGGCAGAGCCTGCAGGGTCTGCACTAAGGTAGTAATTGGGGGAAAAAAGAGAGAGATGGATAGAAGCAGGTTTAAGGGGTGAAATGGAAAGGGTCAGTCATGGGGCTGGGGACGGAGGGTTGAGCCATAGGTCTTCCTCCTCCTGTTTGTTTGTGTCAGTGTCTGTATCCAAATGTTTCTTCCTTTCTGTGAAGGCACTGGGCAAGCCATTATGATCTCATCTTAACTTGATCGCATCACCAGAGAATGTTCCCAAGGAATGCACCAGGGGTTAGGACTTGAGTGAATATTTGTTGAGGGGCCCAACCTAACCCATGGTAACATCTTAGGATCCTATTCTGTTGCGGCTGTGGATGTTGACATCTTCCTCAGGTGTCTCCCTCATCCTCATTACTGTGCTCCAGCACATTGCTTTCCTATGGGGCCCAGAATCTATGGAATCCATGTCATGTGCTCACTATATAACTCACTGGATTCCTTACTACTAGAGCCACTTTGCATTTTTCCTAAAAGGTTTTTCAATTGTTGAAGTGTTCTAGGGTAAATTTTATTGACAACTTTTATTTTCTTCCTAAGGAAATATGGCAAAAGATTATAACTATCTTATAACAGTCTCAAAGATGATAGATAGCCATAGAATCCTATTATGAATATCATGTGTATGAGGGATCTTAGTGTCCTGAAGGAAGACTTCCCTTGGTTCAAGTCACAGTCTTTTGGAAGAATCCGTGCTTTTAAGACATGTCAAATTTATAGCTGACTCTCCCAGTAAAGGACATGCCATCCACAAATGTGTCTCTGTAACGACATGGACTCGTAGTAAACATGGGGCCCTAAAACAGAACCATTCTATTTTACAGAGTTAAATTATTGTGGCACCCCTCAAATTATTGTAAATACTTGTATATTTCTTTGTGTGTATGTGTCACCTTACCAAAAACAATAAGCCTGAAAAAGTAACCCAATTCATTTTCCTACATCCTCAGGAAGAAAATTAATAAATGATGGTAATTTTTATAGTGCTATAAACATGTGTATTTTGTATGTTTATATACCCAGAATATGCCTTTCAAGTTCAAGCATAGAATTATATGGCTTCTGTGACTTGGTGTGCCCCATTTGTTATAGATTACATTATGTCTGGGTTATATCAATGGGCTTTCAACTTCACTCTCTACCAAGATGCTCAGTTCGCAGAGATCTATTCTCTGTTTTCCCATTAGGTGTGGCTTGTCAACTTCCACACCCCACTGAGATCTCTGCCTGGCAGCATGTGAGTTTCCTTGGCCTTCTTAACATAACTCTGGGTCCTGGGAGGTCTCAACACCTTAAATATCACCCTCTATTCCAGCCCTAGCAACAGGAAGCTCAACTCCATGCTCTTAAAGTCCTCCAACCTGGGAAGTAACCCTCAGCTAGGGCTTCAGCTGAGTCCTTCTGTGAACCAGCTGGCCTGAGTCCCCATCCTTTGCCCAATGAATATGTTGGTCCTGTCAGAACTGAAGCCTGTGCTGGACATGTTCCCTTTACCCTATGCCCTAGAACCCCCTGGGTCTGTGCTCAGGGAGGATGGATCCCAGAAGCTCTCTTTCAGCCAGCATTCTCACTGCTGTAACTTAAAACTACTGACTACACAATTTACAGGAAGAAATATTTATTTGCTCACAGTTCTGGAGATTTCAGAGGTTCAGTCCATGTTAAGCCTGGTTACATTGGTGGAGCTCAGGGCATGGTGACAGAAGAGAGAGAGAGAGAGAGAGAGAGAGAGAGAGAGAGAGAGAGAGAGAGAGAGAGAGAGAGAACTCTGGTTTCACATCACAGAGGCTAGAAGCAAAGGGATTTAAAGACACAAGCACAGCCCCAGGGACATACCACCAGTGATCCATATCCTCCAGCCACATTCCAACTGCCTAGGTTACCACCCAATACATTTATTACAATGGATTTATCCACTGATGAGATTATAACCCCCATGATTTAATTATATCAGCTCTCAACATAAATATGTGAGCTCTTCCAGGGGACAGTCTGTATGTAAACCATAGCAGACTGCTGCAACATAATCCTCTGCCCTCTAGCCTTCAGTGACATTTACAAGCAGGAAACCAGCAGGAACTGGATCTCAGGGTCTCAGTGGCTCCTTCTTGCTCAGGATTCTGTTATTCAGGGCTCCCTCCCTGCTCTTAGAGGTGGTAAAGGCTCCTTGCTGTTGCTGCCCCTGTGGGGCTTCTCTACACTGTCAGTTTCACTTAAGGTTATCCATACTTTTTGCAAATAACCCAATATTAGACTTTCCTCAGTGAGTCTCATTTAACATGCCATCTTTTCTTATTGGGATGCTTTGAGTTTGCTTTGCCTTTGAATGCATTGTAAGGATCATGATATATATATGGAATAGAATTGGAATAATAATAATATATATACATACATATATATGTATATATATATATATATATATATATATATATATATATATTGAATTGAAAGCCATACCCCAAGCCCCACCCCACTTTTTGAAACAGGGTCTTGTAAAATTGCTGAGGCTTGCCTCAAGCCTGCGATCCTCCTGTCTCAGCCTCCCAAAAACTGAGATTACAGGTATGCATAACCACCTGGCTGTAACAGGTTGGTATTAAAGTACTGATGTATGCAGATAATTTCCTTCTGTATGCCGGGTCGAGTTGCTTCAAGCCTAGCACTGTAGTAACATGACCCTCACTTGCCTTTCTATACTTTGTTGAGCAACTGTAGCCATCTAGCTAGGAAGGCTTGTGTGTGTGTGTGTGTGTGTGTGTGTGTGTGTGTGTGTGTGTGTGTACACCCCTGAGCATCATCTCATGTCTTCCCCATACTTCCCAGAATGGATCCCCTGGCCTTGGGTCCCCCCTTCTGGAGTTGTTCTTGGTACTCAGCCCTGGATTAATGCTCTTACTCAATGTATCCTGTATAATGAATGGCTAGGTGGCTGAACACCTGCTTGAGGGGCACAGCCTCTGCCCCACCTCGTCTTCCTGGCCCCCAGGCAGCCTTCCTCACCCACCCTGGTTGTGGTAGCCACCCTCATTTCTCAGGCACATCTGGCTTCCCTTTTTGCCTTTCCAGACAAGAGTGAGGGATATAATGGAGTTTACAGAAGGCTGTAACAGAACTCTTTAATTGAACACACCCTGGGGAATTCCTTTGCAAATATTTCTGAGTTAGGGTGGGTTTCTGGCCCAGGCTTTGCCTGGACACATGAGATTCACATTGAAGGAACTCATTAAAAGAAACCACCTGGTGCTACCCAGTTGTGGTTTGAATGATCATAAAATGTTTCAGTTGATTGACAGGCAAGAAATGATCAATCATCAATAAAAATAAAAGGAAAGCATGTGAGGAGAAGGAGGAGGAGGGGGAGGAGGATGAGAAAGATGAGGAAAAGGAGAAGAAGGAGGATGAGGAGGAGGAGGAGGAAGAGGAGGAGGAGGAGGAGGAGGAGGAGGAGGAGGAGGATGGGGAGGGTGGCCAGACAACTCAGCCCTGTGGGCAAATAAACTCCTCTAAGGATACTGTCTGCAGGGCAGTCTACAAGTGCGTTCCTTTGGTGAGTTCCACCCTGACCACATGGAAGAATGAGCCACAGAGGTCCATACAGTCAGAGATGGTCACAGTGGAATGGCAGAGACTTTATCTTTATTCCATATAAGTCATAAAAATAGAAAACCTATTTCTCTTTGCTCAGAGATCAACTTACAGAAGGGTTTGGGGTAGGGAGTAAATAAGCTTGGTCAGTTTGGTTGGAAGATTTAGGGGTAAATTCTTTCTTCACAGTCAATTTCCTCCTTTCTAGAAAATCTGTTTCTATACAAGATATTGTCCTGATTTATTCAATAAAAATGGGGTTTAACAGTAATTTAAAACAGATTCTAATTGTACAATCAAATCCATAATTACTCACTAAACTTGAGCGTGGTAGAGTCACAGAGTGACTAAGTAACCCCGTTAGGTTTTTATGTCATTATATAGCACAATATTTTTTAAAGTCCTATTTTAGTAAAATGTGGTCATACCTAGTACCCAGCTTCCATTGGGCCACCCAAGATAATGAGATTTAAAGCAAATAAGTGATTCAGAAAAGATGTATGCAGGGGATGGGAAGCCCTAAGTGCTAAAACAGCCAACCTAGAAGAGATTATTCTAAATGTTCTGGAGTGCCACATTAAAGAGGGTTTTTTTCACCCCTCACCCTGTTCCCAGCCTAAACTTAGGCCCTTCACCCTCTCCACCTTCTATTATGCTGTCACCCTGAGCTGGTGGATCCTGTCCCCACCAGCCCAAGTCACTAGAACACCTGGAGATGTGCTGTAAGCATAAAGTATACACTATATTTCTAATATTTGTTATGAAAATAATGCAAATGTTGCATCTTAAATTTTTATATTGGTTGCATAATATCTGTGACATGGTGAGTTAATATGGCTAAAATAAATTTCACTTGTTGCTTTCTATTGTTTTTAAATGTGGTTGCTAGAAAATCTAAATCTTATGTGTGCCTTGCATCTTTGACTAGCCTTATATTTCTTTCTTCCTCTCCCCCCCCCCTCGCTCTCGCTCTCTCTCACTCTCTTTCTTTCTTTTTTTTGTTTTGTTTTTGTGGTATTGACCATAGAATCCAGGGGTGCTCTACCACTGAGATATATCCTCAGCTCTTTTTATTTTTTTATCTTGAGACAGGGTCTTGCTAAGTCTTCCAGCTTGGCCTTGAACCTGTGATCCTCTTGCCTCAAGCTCCCAACTCTGGGATTATAGGCGTGCACCAGTGTGTCTTATATTTCTGTTAGTGCATCTCTGCCTATGGGTCACCAAGTCAAACGGCCACCGAGGCTAGCTGGTCACACAGATGACACCTCTGGGACATCCCTGGACAGTGGTGGGACTGTGAAGGGCTAAAGCATGTGCCCATCCAAAAAGGCTTAGATCTCAGCCCTAGCCCATGGTACTGAGGCAAGAACATGACCCAGCTGTCTCCTGGACTTCCTAAGTTTTTAGAGAGACTTTGGAAATCTGTGTCAGAAATGCATACAGGGAGTATGTATTCATAGGCATGCATGAATTTTCCAAACTTTTAAAAAAGTGTTGGCAACTAGTCCACAATTTTGAAGACTAAAGTAACAAAACAGCATACAAGCCAAACACCTGGAGCCAACCCTGGCCTGCAGGCTGGCAGGCAGTCAGGCTGAGGGATGTGGAGATCTCTCTCTCCTGCTGGGGCTGGCCTAGTGGCTTTCCTCCCAGACAGGCTGCCTTGTATCTTTGCATCCCCACTACCCCAGCTGAAGCATCTATAGACACCCAATGAGTGACTATTATATAAATCAATGAACAAATGAAGTTCTGGGATCTTCTATTTTTAGGGACATACTTAAACCAGAAATGCTCTTCTGGGGAGAACAAAGGTCCAGCTACTTCGACTTGCAAGACTCTTATTCGAGCTAACGTTTTGGCCAAACCTTATTGCTGGTAAGAATTACTAAAGGTAATTGTCTCCTTTGTGCTGGTGCGGAAAGTTTAGTGGTTGCTTGTTTTGTTTTGTTTTAATATGTGGACAGTGAAGTCTGGAATATAGTTTATGGTGAGGCCTGAATTTTAAGGCCATGGAGCCTAGCCTCTAGGCTCTTTCTTTCCTAGCTCCTCGATGCCTCAGGGCTGGGGGAAGGGACGTATCAGTGTCACAGTCTGCAAGTGGCCAGGCTGGGACCAGGCTGGACGTGTGCTGTCCCTGCAGCTGCGGCTCCTTCAGGACACCAGGCAGAGTTGGACATGGTGCCTAAACCCAACACCCTGAGTCATCGGGTAAGAGTGAAAACGGGTGGAATTATGAAACCATACTCTTCCCAACATCCTACTTTTTAATGGATCCAACATTTTAGGAATGCTTGAGGTTAAAATTCTTTAGGAAGTTTAAAAAGAAATCTGTTGATTTAAAATATAACGACTATGTTTTAACCCTGGGAGCTAAGTTGTCTTTTCTGAGCTCTGCAGCACCGTCACTTTACGAGCTGTCCCAAACCCAGGGGGAGTGGCAAGAGGAGAGCCTGATAAAGAGGTGAAGACACACGCCTGCCACGTGGGCTGGAAGCTGAGCGCTCGTTCCTTGGATTTCTGTCCTAACTGGAGCAATTTTTACCTTTGAAAACTTCGCACTTTCTAAATAACTATCATAAATATAATTTAAAAATCCTAAGTACTTTGATGTGGGAGTCAGCTAAAATGCCCACCATGAAAACAAGAAGAAAAAGTGCAAAAGAGAGAAGAAATTAAAATTGGCCTTTTCCAGGAACAAACACGAAACCAGGACCTCGAAAACATAACTTCTTTGGGAGGCCAAGACAGGAGATTGCAGGTTCTTGAGGATAGCCTCAGCAAGTAGTGAGATTCTCATCAACCATCAGTCTAATGAGACCCTGTTTCACAATAAAAATAAAATAGGTCTCAGGGTGTGGTTTGGAGGTAGAATGCCCCTGCTGAGTTCAATCCCCATTACCAGAAAAAAAATGTGACTTCTGAAAATATTTGAGAGAAGAGTTTACTGTCCACCTCACAGCTCTGCATCTGCTTAGCTCTTTCCAGGATCTTGGGTGCCTCTAGTAGCATGCTCACGTGCTCACACGTCTAGAGTAAACTTGCACGAGAAGGATATTTTGGTTGTCTCTCTGCACTTCCTCTTCGTCTTCATCGCGCTGCCACCCATAGTCACCTCCACGAGTATCTGAGTCACTGTCACCTGTCCTAACATGGGAATAGCTTACAGGAGTCATCCTCCTGCCCCTCTGATGCCTTACTAGGCTGAAGTACAAGGACACAGGAATTATTAGGACATAAGTGTGTGCTCCAGTGCCAGGCACAGGAGGCATGTGGAGGAGAAGCAAGGTTTGGAATGCACGGAATTAGAAGCTGCTCCATGGAAAGTTCTTCCAACATCAGCCATGAAAGTTGCAAGCAGAGGATTTGGTTCCCATTGATGCCTATTCAAAGCTGAAGTTCTTCCCCACTGGGAATAAAGTCCACAATGCAGTACCTGGAACTATGAATGCATTTGCAGTTTTGTTCTTCTTTGACAGGAATCATGCAAAATAGGATTTCTTAGCACATCTGTGTTTGCAGGGCATAAGCTTGATGCAATCGTATGAAAAGTGAGCTTGTCTCTAACAGCTTCTGCCCAAGGGGAGCTTGGGAGAGATATACTCAGGCCTGATGACATCCTAAGACTTTACTCGACATCATCAAACAAGGGTTGGAAACTAAAGGAGACTTTTATAACCTCTCAGAAAAGAATGGTAGCAAAACAGCCATGCCCAAGGGAAGACTAAAGTGTCCTTTGATTTTCTTTATAGAAAGTATTATAAAATTGTTGCTATCTGAAAAAGTGATTAGACTATACAGCCAAAAAAAAAAAAAAAAAGATAAAGGGTATTCTTGAATCAGGCAGCCAATTAATAAAAATAGTGTGATGTTTTCTAAATCTTGAATTGGACAGCTTTTTAAAATGTGTAATATACGATGGCTTTTTTTTTTCATTCTCAATTACTATTTTCACTTTGGGGTCTACTTCTGTATTAAAATTTTAGTGTTCTTTTTCCTGAAGTGAACTATTCCCAAATGTATAAGCTTTAGATCCCAAAAAAGAGCTGATCCAGCCTCACCCTGAAAGAAGGGAATGACATTTGAGAGAAATGTGAAAAACATATTTTCCTACCAGCAAAAGAGAAAAAAAGTAAGGTAAGAAAAAGCCTAACAACAAAATAACATGAAGTAGGAACACATGAAAATGGCTAAAAGTCAGCAAAGACACACAAATGTCCAGGCCATAAGTTTGCATCAGCGTCCCTCCTTCCTGCGCATTTTCTTCCAGCATCGGTAGGATTGCCAGAGTTCAGCTGGGTGGATAGGTACTACTACCGGCTTCTAGATACTACTACTGGCTTCTAGAAAATGCCAAGAAGGTTCCTCATTCAGATACCAGCCGCCCCATCTTGCAAGACTTGGGGCTGGTTCCTGGAGCTCCAGACAGAGGATACAATCCCCATGCCACCTGTAGTCCTCCAAGACATCCTTTGTGAACAAATGGGGAGCAACAGACGAGGGCCAAAGAGCCTTAGAGGTTGTGTTTCTTTATCCCACTGTGAACCTCTGACACCCTTCTGTTTCTGGCTGTATGGTAACTGTTCGTGGCATATAGTGTCCTTTTCAGCCCTGGCCTAATCATAACCTATGCTCTAATTATGCATTGGGTCATTCATTAATGCAAGGAGAAACTGAGATTTCTTGGAGGCCAGAGCTTTCCCTACACCCCCTCCCCACCCATTAGCCACCCCTGCCCCCTCCCAATCCTTAGTCTTTATTTGAACTTGGTTTTGTCTTGCTAATTCTACACCGTGGCTCTGATGCCAGCTGAGGGCCACCCTGCCCCAAGTCTTGGCAACTCTCTAAAATCCCTTCCTGGTTGAGAAACCTGGTTTTCCTGCACTGAGTCTACCTTCATGCTCCGTCACCACCCAGAGTCGAGATCCTGGGGCCCCACAGCGGTCTCTGTACCTCACAGAATCTCAGGCTTCCGCTTCTCTCCCGTCCTTTGTAGGCCCCTGTCCGGCTCATGATGAAGACTCCAGTTGCTCATGTTGGAGTCTCCCTGCTGCAGGGCATTTTCCTCTTCTTAGCTCAGTTCTTCCTCATTCTTCCTGGTCCATTGGATTCTGATGTGAGGTTTAGGCCCCAAGGTCTGCAGCCCCGTCCCTATGCTAGGCAAGTTCTAGATCCAGACAAGGCCGATTCCCTGGGAGCCAGTGCCAAGTGATGGCATTTAGATAAGCTGAGAAAGCAACCAGCTTCCCAAGGTCAAGAGCACCATGCGTAAGCAATCAGGTGATCATTTCTACCGCTGGCCTCATTGTTGGAGGGAGCCTTGTCTTGGAACATCTGTGCAAGTCAGGCATGAGAAAGTGGTCCTATACATGGATCCTTTTACCTTTCTTTATTTCTAGGTGATGCGTTCCTTGGTTTTTCAGAAGGAGGAGATACAAATGGCTGGTATATTAATGAACACCTTCCAAATAGTGTCTATTACATAAACTTAAGCACTTCAATATAAAGCAAATTAAGCAGAAAAAGAATGTTTTGATAACAAAACATGAGTAGATTCCTAAGCACAACACTTTGGTTATTACAGAGATGCTTTCCAGGGTTTTCCAAGCTCACTGAAGGTTTTTCAGCAGAACTTGCAAATCATAAAAGAGTTTAAAAGGTTGGGCCCATCAGATGCCTTTCCTGAGAAATTGAGATGAAAGTTTGGTATAGAATCAAGGGTAATATAATTTCAACTTCAGATACTGAAATAGCCAAATTCTCCACTTTGGCTGGATTCTAACCAGGTGAGAACATATTGAGAAATTAGGCCTGTCTTAGACAAAGTTAAGTTGAGAAGTCTGAAGGGACAGAGACTTCCCTCGTCCTGTGCTGGTGACCCTCATCTGGAATTCACCGCACGCATGAACCATACCTGAGGCCCCGTCTGCTCAAAGGAGCCCAGGCCAGAGGGACGTGGCCCAGATGGGCTGGCCTATTCTCTAGCCCACGCTCTGCCCTCAATTCTGTCTAACTTAGTGATCCCAACAAGCAGGCCGTGGGAACACGGCTGTCCTCCAAACACTTCCACTTCGAAACTTGTGTGGTATCCCCTTAAATTTCATCTTCTGTAACCATTATTGATTCTGGATCAATCCCACAGTGATTAACAGAATGCATACCTGTACCATTCCCCTTCTAAACACGAGGGCCCTGAGGTCCTGGTTCCATTTTGGAATATGTTTTCCCCAAACCCAGTCCTAAGCCTAAGGGACCAGATTCAATGAAAGAAGCCAATGACTGCATAAACTAAAATCAAAGACAAGTGCATGGTTCAACCTTATCCCTAATTCAAGAAGGCAAAGGGAGATGAGGGAAGAATGAGGAGTTCCAAACAAAGGTGACAGATATCATCTTGAGAAATGAAGAATTTATAAGCAACTTCTCAAGTAAATAGTCTCTTATCGCCTCACCTACCTGTGACTACAAAATAAATTGCATTTCTTCTTAATATCATGTTTGTATTGGTTACTTATGCATTTATTTTTGACACTAGGGATTAAACCCAGGGGTATTCTACCTCTGAGCTGCATCCCCAGCCCTTTTTATTTTGAAACAGGGACTCACTAAGTTGCCGAAGCTGACCTCAAACCTGTGATCCTCCTGTTTCAGCCTCCCAACTACTGGGACTAGAGATGTATGCCACTGCACCCAATTAAAACAATATCATATTTTTTATAGTAAAAATCCCCTGGTGCTCCAACTGCCAGTACTAGCACTCTCTGATGGTGTCTCCCCAAGCATTTGTTAGCGTGCTCACAACTTGCGTTAATTATCTGTTGTTACATAACAATCGCATACTAGCAGTCTGAAACAACACTGTGGAATATTACTATTCCCCAGTTCCAGAGGATCAGGATCCAAGCACCACTTAGTTGGCTTCTCTGCTTCCCAGCCTCCCCCAGGCTGCTACCGGGCACCAGCAAGGGCCAGGGGCTCCTGGAAAGGCAAGGCTGGAGAGGATCCGCACCCAGGCTCAGCTGCTGCCTGCAAGATTCAGTTCCTTGCAGGGTGTTGACTGGAGCCCTCAGTTTCTTGCCTAGTGGACAGTCCTGGTAAAATGCCCTGTCCCCTGACTGATCCCAACATCACCACAAGAGGCATCTCTGTCTTGGTCACTTCCTTGGGGTACCAGGTTGGTAGTCCCTTTGGGATTAAAGGGTGATTTGAAGGTATTCTAATCTCTATCCCATAAGGCAAAACCCCTTTTTAGACTCCAAAATGCCCGACTTGGCTTCAAAATGGTTCGAAGCCTGGTAGCCACCAGATCCTCCTACACTGTCGCCGGAGCAGGAGACACCAAGGAGAGCTGTCATATTATTCTCCTGGGACACCAGGTGCTGTGGATTTGTTTGCTGGAGGATACATACTTAATGGATCCTCACATCTTCCAAAGCTCAAGTGCTACTTTCTTCTGCTGCTCCAGGAGTTTAGCAATTGCTGTGCGCCCAGTTCTCTGTGCACCCAGCATGTCACCAAGGCAGAATCCAAGGTAGGAGCATGATGTGCGTGTCTCCCTGTTGACCACAGATGTCCTCTTCCCTGAAATGTCAGATACCTCCAAACCTGGGAGAGAGAGGGGGAGTCTTGTATGAAGGATGCCTAAGCCATGGCCACCTCACCCAACCCGGTCCCCGGTTCCCACCACGCAGCACTCCTGAAGGCATTTGATGAGTTCTGCCTTGGGTAGTGCGTGTCGCTTTTCACAGGGACAGGCTAGTGGAGATGACGAGGAGGCTGAGGGCTTCTTCCTGCGCTCTGCATGGTGGAAGGGCCCTCAACCTCTTCTCATCCTGGTGTGTGCAAAGTCAAGAGGGCAAGGAATCTTAATGGCAAAGGGTGCAGATTACTTTTTTTCTTGCTTTAGTTTCGTGTGTGGAAAACAAGAAGATGCCAGGCGAAAGCGCTGCCAAGCGCAAGTTTATGCACTTCAAAGAATTTTTATTTTTTCAATCAGAGGAGACATGAAATCCCAGAGTCTGGACTCTCTTATTTCAGTTCCACATCATCAAGTTGCTGATGGTGCAGTCTTCCCTAGAGTTTGTTTGGAGAAAGCAGGAAACGCATGAAAAGGAAAAAACCCTATTTTACCCAAATGAGCTCCCTGCATTCGCAGTGTGTGATTAGATGCCGCCATGGTGGGAGCAGAATTCTCTTACTTTCCTGACAGGCGGCATGCTGCAACCCCTTGGTCTCAGGCCGGGCAAAAGCCCAGACCAATGAGAAGGAAGAGAACTCAGAAATAACAGGGACTCTGGGCTAGCATGTTGGGGAGGCAGGTCGGGCAGCGTGGGGACACTTGCCTGACTCTGCTAGCTCAGGGGACCCAGTGGATGAGAAGGAGGCTTACTCCAGGCAGGCAGCCCTGCCCCAGGAGCCACTCCGCCAGTCACACAGCCAGGCAGCCAGGGGCCCCATGCGGGAGCCCACATGAAAGCTTCCCGGGCTTCCAGCTCTGCCCATCCTTCAACTCCCTCCCTTCACACTGAACCAGCACTTCCTAGAGTAGACTATGGACATGGGCGATTCCTTCCTTCCTGCATTAAAGGAGTACCTACTGTTGCTGCTCAGAACCCCCAGGGAACTGTGGGGAAGCCAGAGTGTGCACCAGGCCCTTCTGCACTTCGGGAAGGGCGGTCGAAGTCACCAGCTCTCGGGCTGCTGGGGCGGGCGGGACCAGCCTTGAAGCTGGGTCCTGGAGGGTGGTCAAGGAAAGGAAGCTTCCAGGCGGGTGAGGACCAACCACACTGTATGGCTTTGGGAAACACACACACACACACACACACACACAGGATATAGAGCTAGAATCAAACATTGTGCAAGCCATTTTTCTGGTGACTAAGCAAACCAGAGGTAGAGGACCGCCAGTAGCAACACTGATCCTGTCCTCAGGGTGCCGCTAGTCTTGCGAGCAGTGTCTCTGAAAGCTTGGTGCACGTGCGGTGTGTGCATGGCTTTAGGAAGACAGTGGGTGAGCGGGGAGCCCCCCAGCCCCGCCCGGGGCCAGCAGAGGCCAGGCTGAAATGTTCCCTAAAGAAGACCCAGGTGTGGTCAGGCAAGCCACCGTGCGTGCAGGAGCCGGGCACAGGCCTGAGGCACCCAGGATGGCAGGATGGCAGGAGGGCGCTGCTTAGTGACAGGGCGCCACCTGGGGGTGCAGGCAGGCAGGCAGGAGGACTGGGAGGGGCTGATGGATGGCCAGGCCCAGGGCCGGAGCCACACCGGGGGTTGGATTTCACACAGTAGACAGCAGAGAGCCAAAGAAGGATTTTAAGCTGAGGAGCAACATCAGCTTTAAAAAGTGTCTTTTTTTTAGCTGGGTGTGGTGGTGCACGCTTGTAATCCCAGTTCTTGGGAAGCTGAGACAGGAGGATCAAAAGTTCACAGCCAGCCTCAGCTACTTAGTGAGACCCTCTGCAACTTAATGAGACCCTGTTTCAAAATAAAGAATAAAAATTAGGACTGGGGGTGTAGCTCAGAGGTAGAATGCCCCTGAGTTCAATCCCCAGCATCACAAAAAGTGTCTTCTTTTTTTAAATATTAAGTCATGCATGTTTGTTAAAGAAAACTTGTAGAGTATGGTAAGCACTAAAAAGAAAATAAATAGAATTAAATTAATTAATTACTAGATTAACAAGTATATTTATATATTATAAATAGATTAAATAAAATAGAATTTATCGTTTTTAAATAAAATAAATAGAATTAATTTCTATTTTCTATTTTTAATATTTTCTGTTTAAATCCATTTTCTACCTTTTTTTGTGGTACTGGGGATTGAACCCAGAGGCATTCTACCTTCAAGCTACATCCCCACCCCAATTTTATTTCTTATTTGGAAACAGGGTCTCGCTAGGTTGGTGAGAGTCTCACTACTTGCTGAGGCTGTCCTCAAACCTGTGATCCTCCTGTCTCAGCCTCCCAAGAACTGGGATTACAGGTGTGTGCCATCACACCTGGCCATTTTCTACTTTTTATTTAAATAAAATAAATAGAATTTATTATTATATGTTTATATAAATTAAGTAAAATAGAATTAAATAAATTAACCAGTGTGGTAAGCATAAAGAAATACATAGACTTTAGGAAAAGCTAGACATCAGCTGGGCGTGGTGGCGCGTTCTTGTAATCCCAGTACTTGGGAGGCTGAGACCGGAGGATGTGGGTTCGCGGCCAGCCTCAGCTACTTAGTGAGGCTCTCTATAACTTAGTGAGACCCAATTTCAAAATAAAGAATAGCCGGGCGTGGTGGCGCACGCTTGTAATCCCAGCATTCGGGAGGCTGAGACCAGAGGATCCGGGTTCGCGGCCAGCCTCAGCTACCTAGTGAGGCACTCCACAACTTAGTGAGACTCGGTTTCAAAATAAATAATAAAAAATAGGGTTGGGGGTGTAGCTCGGAGGTAGAATGCCCCTGAGTTCAATCCCCAGTACCGCAAAAAAAAAAAAAAAAAGAATAAAAAATAGGACTAGGGGTGTAGCTCGGAGGTAAAATGCCCCTGGGTTCCATCCCCAAAAAAAGAAAGAAAGAAAAGTTAGATGTCGAAATCACAGATGTAGACAGAACTGTAAGCACATCCCACCATGTGCTGTTTTCCTCTCTGTCTTTTAGAGGCACTGCACCTGGGGAGGCTGGAGGAGGAGGAAGAAGAGAGAGGAGGCCAAGGAGAGGCTGCCCTCCGCGTCCAGGTGAAGGGGAAGGGCCGGCGGGACCCCAACACAGCTGGCTCCCGGAGGCTGCCAAGGGGTCACAGTATGGGCAACAGTCTGTGACGCTTCCCAGTGAAGAGAATGGCACTAGTGTGCAGGGTTCTCTGAGAAACTCAGAAACATGGTGACAGCAGTCTGGACAGCCTGCAGCTGTCACTCATCTTTTCATCTCTTTCCTCCCACGACGTCTAATGCGTTGGCCTGGGGAAGGTGAGGCAGAGAATACAGAGTGAGAAACTTACGGGTGATGTGCAAATGAAAACTCGGGGGTCTTTTATTCTTTTTTATTTTTATTTTTTTCATTGCTGGGAATCGAACCCAGGGCCTCATGCTTTCCAGGCAAGTGTTTTGCCACTGCGCTGGGCCCCTAGCCCTGAGCACTCTTGAAGGCCTCGGGGGCCATGGCCTTGCTCCCTTGCTGTAGGAGACTTCAGGAGTCTGGGACTCCTGAGCTCATTGCAAAGATCCTGGAGACTGCAGGCTTACAACATGCTAGGGACCCTGAACTCTGCACAGTGCTGAAAGGAAGATCCTTGAAGTGATTCAGAGCAAATCCGCGAAAATCCATGGGGCCAAGGGTCAGAGAGCAGCTGAAAGAGAGATGGGGTCAAGCTGTCAGATTAACTCCTTTCTGTCTTTTAACTATACCAACGATGATGTCTCCTTTGAGTGCCTCGTGTGTATTTCCTAAAGGAAGCATGCTACCCATATGATTTAACTATCTCAGAGATTAGCAGCAGAGCTGACATTGCAAGTCATCTCAGCATGCAATGCTTGGCTTCAAAAGAGCCCGATGTGCAGACAGAGTTATATGTATTTTTTGCAAAATTTAATTTTACAAAACAGATCAGTTAAAAGAAAGCAATCATTCTCATTTTAAGAGAGGGAGAGCCTGGTGTGGTGGTGCATGCTCTTAATCCCAGTACTTAGGAGGCTGAGACATCAGGATTGCAGGTTGGAGGACAACCTCAGCAACCTAGCAAGACCCTCAGCAATCTAGTGAGATGCTGTTTCAAAATTAAAAAATGAAAAAATGTGGGTTGTAGCTCAGAAGCTCGGAGGTAGGATGCCCCTGGATTCAATTCCCAGAAGAGACAGAGACAGAGATAGAGATCCTCTGCCAGAAAGGGAGTTCGTTTGTTGTGAGCTGTATCATTAACATAGACCAAACACAAATATGTCTTCCATAATTTATTGGATAATAATAAACACAAGCTACACCACTTGCCTTGGTTGCTTATCACGGAGCCCTTGTGGGTCACCTGGAAGCCATAGACTGGGCAACCGCAAGTTCTTTTTATTCCAATCTTAATTCTAATATCTATAACATTCAACCTACACCTCATGCATTGCACGATGATATAAGGCTAAGAAAGGGTTAAGGTGCTCACAGGACCTCAGGAGGCTTCTCCAACAATACAGGCAGAGAGGAGATGCAAATGCAGAGTCGCTGTAGATTGTAAGTGGTCAGACAAGAGTTTTAATGAACCAGTCCCGCAGTTCCACAAAGTCCAGGCCTGGTCCAGGTGGTCAGCAGTTTCAACGTCAGCTTAGAATGGGCCTTGGGTGGTCATCACAGGCAGGAGAGACCATGCCGAGCTGGAGCCCAGGGACAGAGAATCAGACGTTCATTATTGTGGAGATTTCCCTGGGCAAGGCTCAGAACACATGACCAGAAGGTGGGGTCGGGGTGCTGCTGTGGCCAGTCTCGGGGCGCTCCTCCTTTCTGGGGTCTCAGCTGAGGAGTTGCTTCGTGCAATGGTCTGCTGTGTCTGATAAACTCACGGGCCTGGTTTTCCTGATATGCGGTAGACACACCCACGCATCCGTGTGCTGCTGATTTAATTTGATAAGTTCCCAGGTGGCCATCTTTATTAGCATGATCAATTTCGCAGTCTGTGCCTCGTGGCTGCAGTGTGTGGATGGTGGTTGTTAACGGGTACAGACAAGGTGTAGTCATTCTACCTCAGCACCTGTACTCAAAATGGAATAGCTCACAGCAAACTACTGCATTACACATGTACTAACCCAGGCCAGGCCCAGCCCGAAAACTGCTGATCTGTACATCCTGGAGTTACTCAGAGCCGGGCACAGCCTTCTCTTCACATTTTTACTTCCTTCCTTTTTATTTGAGAAATCTCAAATGTACTGCATTAGGGAGGCTTGTTCAATGAGCCCTCCCCCTCCACTGGTTCAGCTCTAGCAATTATCAACATTTTGCCAATCCAGATGTCAGGGAGCTAGTGAAATACAATCTGCAAAGATTGATTTATATCCAGGTTTTTGTACATCTACCATGTAAAGAAAGATACTCTTGAATTCATTTCCCGATCTGAGCCAACGAGGCAGCTTTTGTTTCTCAGCGCATCTCTCACTGACCTCTCTGTTCTCGGGGTTTCTGAACACACGCTCCAGGCCTCACCTCCACACCTCTCCTCACTGTCTGGAGCCACGTGTGGTTTTGCAGAGAGAAATGTCCTGCAACCAGGAACCCAGAGATCTACCCCAGGCTGTGCTGCTGAGCCAGCCAGCGGTTAACAGCTGGCCACGGTGTGAGCTCTCCTAACCTTCCTCTACAGAACATGAGAAACTGCCTAATGTGCCCCAGCCGATTCCTGGGAGCAGAGTGAACACGCGCTGATTCCTGCGTGAGTCTATGGCCTCCATGGCTTGTGCCAATGTTGTCAAATACCCAACACTGCCTAGCGTCCGCTTGTTCGGGCATTGCCTTGCTTATTCTGTTTTGCTCATTGTCCAGCTTCTCTAACCAGATGTAAATTTCTAGGACATAGGAGATGCGTCTTCTTCGTTTGCCACTGAATCTCTGTGCAAGATGGCCCCCGCCTCCAACAGCAGACTGTCTGGTAGGTCAGATGGGATACAGCTTATAAAAGCATCAAACTCCCTAAATGCAGGGTGTTGTTTTTATGGTGTTGACTTCGCTGGCTCTTGACTTCCAAGCCCTGTGTTTTCCAGATGTTAACCCAAAAATGGAGCTGGGAGAGGAGGCTAGCCACCAGCTCCCCTTCTGTCCCAGATGGCAAGTTCTTCTACAGTTCACGCTGAATCGCTGGACTTTCTGGGCTGTTGTATCCCACAGGAGACCAGAGGCACTGCGCCTCACAAGGGCCTCCTGATCAGTATTTACTCAGGAAACACCTTTGCTGTTTAACGTTTATACTGAATCTCCCACTTCTTTGGGAAGCCTGTGTGTATGGCAGAGCTATCTATAACAGTTTTTCAAAGATGGCTGAACTCCTATACTCCTACAGCGTGATTCAACTCAACTCCAGAAAGACTCCCTGTGAGCCAGGGCAGACCTCAGACCTCTGTAACTGTCTTGGCCAATGGAATATGCTGGAAGAGATGCCACATGACTGCCAAGGATAGGTTGTGAAAGGTGTACAGCTCTGCCTGACTCTTTCTCGGGACAAATTGCCCAGGTTGGCCTTGAACATGAGATCCTCCTGTCTCAGCTTCCCAAATACTAGGATTACAAGTGTGCACCACTAAGCTAGGACCAGGATCTTTACACACACACACACACACACACACACACACACACACACACACACCAAGTCTCACCAAGGACTTAACCTAACCTTGGAAAGAGACAGCTATGATTTATTTTATCCCACAATCATCTTTTGTTTAGAGCTCAGATTTGCAAGGAGTGTCAATTTCAGGAGCACTCAAAAGGCAGAATAAGAACCAGGGGCAGCGGTCAGGGTCCTCACGGCCTCCGTGGACACTAACACAGGTAAGCCTTCAGGTCTGCAGGGGCAGCATGAGCTTCCACCAACGGCTCCTCACGCGTGTGTTCAGGGCCTCTCCTCTCCCGTCCAGCTTGCTGGGCAGGAGGCCAGAGTTTGGATTTCACCAGCCATGTCGGCCTTCATGCACATAAACTGTGCATCCTGTTTTCCTTCCTATTCTCTACTAGCAGAAGAGATGAGGGATAAGAACTCTGCCCCTGATCATGGGACCCACAGTGAAACTTGATGATTGAAATGGGTGCGGCTGTGAAGTGCCACCTAGGTCCCAAACATTATAAAAAATTAGATTTAAGTCACGGGAGAGGGGCAAGGACAGATATCAGAGTCCCACGTTCTTCAGTTAAGCCCAGGAGAGAAGGATGAAGTATGGGAGTGTGAGTTTAAAGTGATTACATTTCAGAAATATGGCATGAGGCTTAGAAAATCAGGGTGTTGGCCTCACGAGGATGTTAACTAGACTTGGACATAATACCTGGAGTCCTTCCTTTCTCCATTTAGTATAAAGATTCCTCTTCTGACTCCCTCATGAATTGGGAGATAGAGATACCAAATGACTTAAACTGTTCAGGAAGGAGGCTGTCAATTCTTTGTGCAACTGCACTATTATTTTTTATACTTTTGTTGCATTCGAATGCAACAACCCTGGAACTGGCTACATAATTTGCAGGGTCCAAAGCAAAATGAAAATGGGGAATTCAATGTACAGAAACTTAATAAAGACTGCAACAACAAGGGCTATGACGGCAAGCCCTTCTGAGCATGCAGCCCTGGGTGACTGGGCGGTCACACGTCCATCACGTTGGTTCCACATAAACCAAAGCCAGAAAAGAATGCTTGGTGCTGATTGTATTCAAGTGTGGGCAACTGGAGAAAGTCACACATAAGCCCCACCAGGGAAGGCACAAGTGTTGTTTGGATCACTATCTTACTCTTTCTGCACTCAGAGTGTGTTGGGAATTAAGGAAAAAAAAAACCTTGCTTCAGGATATATTGTTATTTCCATAATCATCTTCAAGGATGCACAAATATATGTTAGAAAAACATATGATATCCTTAAACCTTTGGGGGGGGGCAAGACGTAATTAATTATATGTAATTAAATACATGTAACTGCAAAACTGTCAGCATCAAAACAGAATCCCTTGTGTCCCACCTTAACCAAAAAATAAGTGAACAAAGCTGGGAGGTTGTGGAGGAGGGGATGTCAGGCTTGTATGACTGATAACAAGAACCATCATAAAGGACTCTTCTAGAACCAGAGCCTTGTGCAAAGGCCCCCACAACCTCCTCCCTCACTCCCCCCATCCACCAAAAAAACTCCAATACTTCTGCAAATGCATCTGCCCAGCAATCGCCTGTCCAACCTTGGACTGCCTCCGCCCTTGTTATTGGTCCTGGTAGCCAAGGATGATGATATCAAAACAATTCATGTAATCTTCATTTTGTCTTTAAAAACTTCCTCTGCCTCAACCTCATTGAACCCGCTCATAGTTTGCTCTGCCATGCATATTCCCCCTGCAATGTTAATTCTCGAATAAACAGACTAATCTTTGGGAACCTCTGCTTGCTATTTAGGTCAACATAGAATCTATCATCCACGTAGAGAGAGGATCAGGATATCCCAAGCGCTCTGGGCTGGCCATTTGAACTCTATCATGTTTTTGGATTTCTCATTTTTTTTTCCCAAACACCAGATTATTTGATTAAATTAATTTTAATTTTTTTTTCAAAGATTTTGTACGTTCAGTCTAAAGGGGAGATACAGAGAAGGAAAGAGACCGAATTAGGCTACATGCATCTATGACTACATCACTGTGGATTTCTCCATTACACTCAAGTATGATGTACCAATAAAAAATTTTAAAACCTAAAAGCTTAATTTTTAAAGAAAAGTTTACCTAACCTAGTGAGAAATTAGATATTGGGCATGCTCGTCTCTTTCTCTTTGGCTCTTCCTGCCTCTGTTTCTCTCCCTTTCTCCCCCCCCCCGCCCTGCCCCCTCCACTCTTACCCCCTGCACAGCTGACCTGTGTAAGGTTGCTGAACTCTGGGTTCTCACCATGCCACAGGACACCTGAACGTCACATCTTATGTAACAGAACTCAGGCGTTCAGGACGCTGTCTTTGTATTTACAAAGTCATTTTATAGCAGCCTCAAATACTAGTCTGACATGAATGTTCCTGGAGAAACACCATCCTTAGCCAGAGGACACACGAGACTCACATGAACGTCTCTGCACGGGTGTGGAGCGCGCCTTTGTGAACAGGGCTCCACCGCGGCTCAATCTCAACGATGCAGACTCAAAGAAAACTCCATGCGGTGCGTTCTCTGCTGAAAGTGGCCCGCTGTTTGCCAATGTGGAGGATTTGTGACTTCACGGTGAATTAAAGTGCCTTGGGAACGTGAAATGGTTCTTTGGAAGAGGTCAACAGAAGTACTAAACTCCATTATGGAGGTGGGATTTTGATTCAACCACGGGGCAAAACTGCTTTGAACAGGAGCCTTGTGTGACCCTGGAGTGTCCCCTCAGAGCTGCCTGATCCACAGCCCATCTCTGGTCCCTCTTGCCCTTGGAAAGGAGAACAAGGCCCCACTGCTTAAAAAAAAAAAAAAAAAAAAAAAAAAAAAAAAGTTTGTAGAGAAAGACAGACGCCCCAACCAAGTACTAACTGACTTTCTCAGACTTCAGTCTTCTCACTCTGTAGGGTTGCCAATAAAATACAAGATGCCCAGTTAAATGCCAATTTCAGGTAAACAATAAGTAATTTGGGGGTATCTCCCAAGTATTGTATGGCATGTACTTATGTTTAAAAAATTAATTTGTAACCGGGTGTGGTGGCGCACGCTTATATAATCCCAGCATTTGGGAGGCTGAGACTGGAGGATCCAGGTCCCCGGCCAGCCTCAGCTACCTAGTGAGGCCCTCCGCAACTTAGTGAGACCCTGTTTCAAAATAAAGAATAAAAAATAGGGCTGGGAGTATAGCTCAGAGGCAGAATGCCCCTGAGTTCAATCCCCAGTACCAAAAAAATAAAGAAGAAAAAAAAAAAGAAAAAATTAATTTGTAATTTATTCAAAAGTCACATATAACTGAGCTCCTCCTCTTCCTCCTCCTCTTCTTGCTTCTTCTCCTCCTCCTCTTTCTCCTCCTCTTCCTCTTTTGCTATATCTAGCATCCCCTGAACATGGGATTTAGCAGAACATGCTTTATATATAATCTGGGCTTTACTATGCTTCTATTCACATTCCTCTAGCAAACTTATCCCAAAGCATCAGAGCCCGGTGGTATCTCACCAGAGTCCCTGAAGCTGTGACACAGGCCGGCAATATGTAAATGTCACCATGTGGTGGGAGGCTGTGGTCCAGACACCCCGGTTTGGTTGCCCTGGGCTGTCAGATGCTTCCAGAGGTCCCATGGAAGCAGTGGGAGGGCTATAGAAGCTTCGTCCTGCACGGGGACATCAGGAAGTCGGAGACCATTAGCCTTTTTCCTCTGGCAGAAGAGACTATGAAGTTTGGAGTACACTGATTTTTTTCCATGTAGTAGAGATGTAACTTGCTGACTAATCTCATTTAAGAAATACATAGTATTAGTTGTATGCCAGGTATTATTCTAAGTGCTTTGTGAATATCATGAAATCTTTTAATAAACTGAGATATGGGTATCATTGTGCAGCTCGTTTACAAAGTAAGGAACCGAGGCACCGAGGGCTTAAGTTGCTTGCAAACAGTTGCATGGCTTGGAGGTGGCTGAGGCAGGAATTACCCAGGGCAATCCTTTAACCACTTTGTTAGACTTCCAGGAAGGCTCCTACAGAGCTGTAGACAGCATCCAGCCTTTGTGTGTGATGAGTGTGTAGAGCATGGGACATAAAACAGTTTAGGAACTCATATCTGGACATGCCAGCATATAGCTGACACCAACACGCTTGTGCTGCAATTGAAAATGGACTGTTGGATCATAAATCTCTTCCTGCATCTGATGGATTTATGTCATCAATGCATTTGTGGAAATGACAAGTGTTTGGTAAGGTTCAATAAACCTGCCGAAGGCACTTGACAAGAACTCTATAAAAAGAGCAGCCTTTTTTACACAGCCCTCTGAGCTTTGCTTACATCGTGGTAAGTCTACCATGCATACGACTCCAATACAGAGACTTCACTTCAACCCAGCTCTGATTCTTGGTCAACTTTACCTTCTTGGCACCCAGACCAACTTCAGAATCTCTTCTATTCCTGGACTTGATCTGTTATCCCCTTCCCCCTGCTTGTCTGTAGCTTGTTACTTGCTAATTATTTGCAGTGCTTGAATGATAGAATTTGTATGTTTTCTAGAATACTTGTTTGACCTAAGTGGTTAAATTTGCCAGTGTGAAGTGCATTGATGCTCATTTATAGCCAATTGGCTTTTGGCCAAGCAGCTGTCCAGCATCTAAAACTAGCTTAACTTTGCTTAGAGAATTTCCTGATAATCTCCTGCGTGCTATGACTTTTGAGTGCTGAATAAACCTAATAACATGGTGGAAAGACACAAATCATGGGTGATGTGACTTAGGACCTGACTTAGCTCTTAGGACTATGTGTCCCATTGCTTGTGACAATGTGGACGAGGGTAAGATGAAGATAATGAAGATGGATCTCTAGACTTAACGCTCTGCTCTAGCTCTGGAGAGACCAAATATAAATGACGGATGGCTGACGTAGAGCCAGCTGTGGTTATTGCTCTTAACAAACCTTTATGGTGGGTACTAGTATGTTATTTTATTGAGAGTATGTTATTTTATTAACACACACTTGTGAATTTCCCAAATTTATGTTATTCTTACTTTCATACCATTTTCACCAGAAAACATATTTTGCATTAGTCCAATTGGCTTTATTCTTAAGAGTTTGAATGTATAGCCTCTCCTATAATCAACCCCCAAGGAAGTTCCATATGCACTTGGAAAAAACATATATTCTGCTGTTGTTAGGTAAAATCTTTCCATAAATATCTGTTAAGTCTTGTTGATTTGTGGTGTTTGACAAAGTTTTCTATTTCCTTATTAATCTGAATTACAAATTATTGTTTATTTCTGGAAGTTTCCACTCAATATTTTCAGACCAGGGTTGACTGCAGATAACTGAGACCATAGATAAGGGGGCGGGGGTACTGTACATTTATAATGGCTAAATCCCTTAGAATGGATTGACCCTTTTATCTTTATAAAGCAATTCTCTCTACCTCTGGTAAGAGACACTATTGTTTTCTTATGGTTGCTATTTGCATGGGATATCTTTTCCATCCTTTCAGTTTCAACCTGTTTGTATCTTTGAATCCAGAGTATGTCCTCAGTAAATAGCATGCAATTGGATCTCGTGTCTCTCCATTTGAAAGCTCTCTACCTCTTATTTAATTGTCATCCAATCAAAATCTATTACATATATTATAATTGATATAGTCATATTTATTTATAGTTAATGCCTGAGGCATTACTTTTTTTTCCCTATATCTCATGTACTTTTTGTCCCTCCATTCCTTCATGACTGCTTTTTTTTTTTTGCATTAAATGTTATTTAGCATAGTATTTTCTTTCTTTTAGTGATTTCCCACTTATTTTAAAAATTCTTTTCTTAGGTACACTAGAGCTATCTGTATTTATCTTAACAGAATGTATCTCAGATTTATAATAGCCACACCCTGGGGCTAGATTAGCCTTACTCCCGGGCACCTCTGTCCATTTCGCACCTGGTCTCTCTGGAGCACTTTCTGGGATTAAGCCTGTGTGAGGGTCACACGTTCCTATTTTTTTGTCTCATAATTTTTGCTAGGTACTAACTCCCCCCCTGAGCCTTCTTGTTGCTGTCATTTGCTTGCTTGTTTATTTTGTGACTTGGTGAGACAACTGTGGTCCTGCCGTTTCCCCCGTGGTGGAAGCCACAATGTTGCTTCTCTGAGATTGTGCACTTAGGAACGAGCAGGGTCAAGTTCCTTTGAGCAGGGCTTTCTTTCACTATCTCCTTCCCAATCACGCCCAGCTGTTAGGCTCCCCTAATTGTTTCCTGACTGCTCAATTGTTTTCAACAAAGCCCTGGGGCATAAATTGCTGCACAGTATGATCTAATCAAATTTGGACTCCTTCACTGGGGTAGTTTTTGAGGTTTGTTGTGACCCCAGGAGGGCTCTTCTTAGCTGTCTCTTTCATTGGTTCTTTCATAAACTATCTGGTCTACTATTTAGTTTGGATCTCTATAAAACCTCCTCTTAATTGCTTCCCACTGAAACTTCCATTGCTTAGGAGCATCTTTGAGCTTGAACTTCTCCACACTCTGTTTCAGAGAAGGAGATCTTAGGAAGGAGGAGGATCTGCCTCTCCTTCCAGGTAAAACCTCTGAGCCTCCATTCCACAGCCAGGATGAGGAAGTGGGAGACTTCTCTGAATGACTCCTTGGCTTTGGAGCAGGGCACCGGATAGGGTGGTAGCCTTTCCCAGCTTTTCTCTCCCAGTATTGGGTGAACAAGATGGGAGGAGGGCATTGGGTGTGGGTGCAAAAAGGAATTCTTCTTGCCTGGAGTTGAACCTCTGCTACACTTAGCTGGAGAGGACCAGAGATGCTGGTGGCTTGCCTCTCCCAGGAAGACAGAACAGCCCTCAGCTGAGAGCTGGAGGCAGCAGAACCTGGTTCTTAGCTACAAACTTCTGGAATGAGTTTTGTGTCACACTGAGCTGAGAGGGGAAGGTGGGTCATGGTTTAAATGTCACAGACTCTTAATGTTATTACAGTTTTTTGGTAAACATTCTTGATTAAGTTTTCTGCATTTGCTATACTCTCTTAGAACAAAGTTCAGAACATTTGATGGCTGTGATCTTTTATATTTCACCAGTTATCCTGTTTAGCAGAGGAGCAGGCCTAGGCAGCATCTCACACTGTATTCTGGAAGTGAAATACTCACTCTTTCATTGCTCATTACTTTCTTAGGTAAGTTTCAGATACACAAAGAACCACCTTCAAATTTGCTAAAATGGCCTGTAAAAGGAGGGGGAAAGACCCTCCTTCCTTCCTTCCTTCTTTTCTTTCTTTCCTTTTTTTTTTCCTACTGGGGACTGAACCCAGAGACATTCTACCTCCAAGCTACCCCCTACCCCAGCCCTTTTTATTTTTTATTTTGAGATAGGATCTTGCTATGTTGCTGGCTGGCTTTGAACCTGCCATGCTCCTGTCTCAGTCTCCCAGGAGTGCACCACCACACCTGGTGACATTTCTTAATATTCGTAATGTTGCTGACCTTGCATAGGATGTATATTTTGAGTTTGGTTGGTTGATGTTTGTTTATACACTGCGATGTTCATCAGACAAGACTGGAGGTGGTTTACAAGCTACATACACTATAGCAAGAAAAGTAAAAAATTAATTTATTGCTTAGAGATGTCTCCTGTAATGATGATATATCTGTCAAATGTCCACACTTCCTTCACTGCTCACCACTGTAACCAAAAGCAGATGCAGTCTTTCAAGGTGCCTCTTTCCAGAGAGACTAAGCTCAAGACCTCATTCCATGCTGCACCACCCAACCTGAATTAGCATCTAGTTTCTTTGGGCTGCACTTAGCCAATGGGACTGGCTACTCATTAGCACAGTTCTACAAGTCACTTGTTTTTATTGTCCTGCTCCAGACTTGTGAAATAACTACTTACATTGTTCCTCAGGTATATCCCACTAAAACTTATCATCACATTGTCTTACAAGAAGAAAGAAGTGAAGCTGAAATACGTATGAGTAATTCATTTGGATTAATTCAGAATATCATGTTCATGCTCTGAAAATACAAAAAGATCTTTGATACATAAACTACTAAACTCTCCTTCAGTCTTTTATTATTTGTCTATCGCACTGATTCAATGTCTCTTACTCTTGTTTTAAGTTGTCATAAATATTAAATTCTATCACAATGTCCTTTACTGAAAGATCAACCCTTTTGGATATATTGTTTTCTTTTCATGCCAAAAGACAATTAACAGCAAGCAGAGTTTAAAGATCTGAACGGCTTTTATTCACCATTCTAGAATCGGGCAGCCCTCAATGCCAGAACACCTTCGAGGAATGCTGGTGCTGCAATGTGGCAGAACACTGACGCACAGAAACCGGAAGTGACGCGCAGAAACGGAAGTGATGTGCGAAACGGAAGTAACTCACAAAGGCGGAAGTGACGCACAGAAATGGAAGTGCTGTTCAGTGACAGCCCAATTGGCTACAACTTAATGTTTTGCTCGCGCGCAGTGTGTCTATGTGTGTGTGTGGTATTGGGGATTGAGCTCAGAGGCATTCTACCTCTGAACTACTCCCACCCCCTTTTTATTTTGAAGAAGGGCCTTGTTAAATTGTTGAGGCTGGCCTCAAATCTATGATCCTCCCGACTCAACCTCCCAGGTTCTAGGGTTACAGGCGTACACCACCACTCCAGTCTTGTTTTGCTTTATTGACATCAGTTGTGGCCTGCAAGTGATAGAAGCTCAGCTGCTAAGGCAGAGACTGGGCTGTTTGTTCCAAGAGTGCACCACTAGGTTATGCTTTCTGTTAGTCTAGGTACTAAGCTTTCAGTTAGCACTAAGTTTGCAGTTTGTTGATGGAGACTCAAGTAGAAAGGAATCCTCAAGCCTAAGCTTAATTTAACAGTAGCCAAATAAAGTTGATTCCATCTCCACTTGATTTAAAACCTAGAGCTGCATTATTCGGTTGTGGT
Source organism: Graphiurus murinus (assembly GCA_004027655.1). NCBI lineage: Eukaryota > Metazoa > Chordata > Mammalia > Rodentia > Gliridae > Graphiurus > Graphiurus murinus. The sequence goes on from PVLC010004238.1 coordinate 65,209, forward strand.
AGAACTCTTATGTTTACCAATGGTCATTTCCATCTTTCCTTGCTAAGGACACCTTGGTTTTACACAAGATGCTCATGTGACCAGCTCCAGGCAATGGCACATCATTGATTTGGGCCAATTAATGACAATCTTTCCTCTTTTCCATAGACTGTTTCCCAGACTCCTTTTCACCTAGAGGGAGCTAGTTGCCCCAAATCTGGTCATGCAGTCATAGAGGGGGGCCTACTGAAAGGAATTCTGGGAAGTATTTTCCTCTGTAGTAAAAAATAAATCTCTTTTATTACATTTTTTTCCCTGTCTATATTAAATGTACTCATGCTAGGCTGCAATGCTGGACTTATGGCAGCTACTTTGCAATGCTGAGGGACAGGCCTAAGGATAAAAAAAAAAAAAAAAAAAAGCCCAAAGAGGCAAAATCAATCAGCACCCTTGGCAACAGGGCTTCTACACAAACCTGGAAACTACTCTTACCTAAAACCACTTTAGGGCTTAAGTCACTTTTGGCACAGATGTTCTGTTGTTTGGGGTAGAAAACCTTGCTAATAAATATAGTGTTCTTACTTTAGGTAAAGTCAGAGGGTATAGCAGAGAATTTTACAATGAAGGCAGAAGGATAGTACTAAAACAATCCTTGGGTATGCCTTTTACTCAGATATTTGCATTGCTAATAACGTTCAAAATCCCAGATCCTATATTTAGAAATTTAGAAATTAATTAAGAAATCTAAATCACACCAAATGATGTTGGTTTCCCCACTACCGAGCCACAATTTCATCTGAATAAACAGCCCTGGGCGCTGCAGGAGACACCTCTCAGATTTTGAAACATCTCCAAGACCCTCCATCCTGACTGAATCTCCCCAAATATTTATTGCTTTTAGATGCTCTATAAATTCTTATTCAGAGCCCATGAGAAGAATTTGCAATGCCTTGCCTGTTTCCCGGTTATGTTTGGGGAAGGAGTTGTATCTCCTGACCATCTCATCCCCCTCATCCCAGCCTCTCCTGTTCCCTGGCAGGACCACCCAGATACTGATGCAGGCAGGGACTGGATGTGGGCTTCCTTCTTAGGGGTCTCTGCACCACCACAGTCACGTGGTTCCCACATTCACTTCTGTTTCTAACTTAACAACCCACCCCAGGAGACGAACTCAATGTGTCCTTGTTATTTATAAAGTAGCTGGTCTGTTCCCCATTTCCTTTTCCTAAATGCATCCACTGGCTCTTCTACTCTCATTTCAAAGTTTCAGAGCAAAGCCCTCCAGAAGGTATGGCTCTTGTCTCCCATCAAGTCAACCCAAAAACTTCAGGAAGACAGCATCTGTCTGTTTTTGTCCTATGTGACAACTACATTTAACAGACATGGTAATGTATTATATTGGCATGTCATTTAGAGTCCACAGGGCGCTTTGGGGATAAACATTTTGTCATGTTATTCCTCTTTTGAAGAACAAGGAAGTCAAGATCCAGAGAGCTTTGGTGACATGCTGAGGCTCACAGGTGTGACTCACCAAGAGGCATGAGGTGTGCATTGTTCTCCCTGGCTGACATTTGAGTAGAGGTGAAGTTGGCAGGCAGCCGTAGGAGAGGAGCCCAGCATGCCTCGTGTTTTTAAGCACAGCACGTTGCCGTCCTCTCTTGTTCAAGTGGGAGAACCAGGCCCGCTACAGATCAGGGAGGGCAGCTGTCTGTAAGACCAGAGGCATGTGTCAGCCCAGGAGGAGATGGGTCAGCCCTGCAGAAGCAGCAGCAAGTCCTGGCTCTCCGGAGCTGGCAAAAGACAGCAAAGAAAGGACAGAGGCAGAGGCAGGGAGTGGGGAGGGGGATTAGCACCAGGATATTAGGGTAGGTAAGGAAAGCATCTTGGCCTGGTTCTGCCCAGGTGCTGGTCTGATGACGCAAAGACATCAACTCACTGGAAGGCTAAAGAAACAGAATTACTGAGGGTGAGAGAATGGAGTTTTATGGCTCCTCTAAAAGGGCCATTGGCCAATACTAATGAGAGTCAGGTTGTACCAGAAATGCTCATGTCGGAAGTAAACTCTGTTTTTGAATATTGTCCTTGAAAATCTTCAGGAGAAATGTCTTCCAGCAGAAGCAATAGAGAGACACAAAATTCCAGGCATTCAAAATGTGTACAGGAAGGAAAGAGGACCCCAGGACATGTCACTGCTATGACAAAGGTCCCCAGGAAAAGCCAGCACAGTGGTGAGTGAGGGTGGGCACAGATAAAAAAAAAAAATACTGCCTTTTTACATCATCATGGTTTAGTAAGACAAGGCAGGATTTTTAAGACTAAGAATAGATGGCAACTTCTGAATATCTTTAAACTCATAGTTTAATCCAAGAAACTATACAAATGCTGAATCATTTCTAGCTGAAAATGTGTATCTCTTAGACATGGGGCAGGCGCTGTTTAAATGGATAGGATTCATGCTGTGGCTGGACCAGCCGTGCTCAGCTGCCCAAGACTGAGAGAGAGAGCCCCGGCACAGGACCTCGAGGTGGGGAAAGTCTGGGGCTTACCACAATGGCCACTTCTCCCCCAGGATCCTTCATGGAATAAACCCACAGCTTCCGAGATGCGCCTGCCATGCTCACTGTGGCATCCGCCATGTCAGGGACAGGATGGCAGGCAGGTGGGGGAGGGGCCTGGGTGGTCACAGTGGCGAGAGGCAGCATTAACCAGGGTGGAGCGGGTGGGGTCGGGAGGGGCAGACTCTTCAACAGCCTGGCCCAGCCTCAGTGCCCCCATTTCATGGTGAGCGTAGTGGTCCATTTCCAGAAGAAAGAAAATAAATGTTAAGTCCCTCATGTGTGCAGTAGACCTTTAAGGATTTTATCCCTCCCCAAAATGTGCTTTGTGTTCATTCCCAGAGAAAGATAGAAATGAAGAGATCAGCGCTTGAGTCTTGACGGATTCTAAGGACATCAACACACTAGAAGACCTTCCCTACTTCCTACCCCTTCAGTTAAGTCACCTTCTTTGCTCATCTAAGGTTTCTCCTTCTTCATCTAGAGCCCCTCTTATGACCCACTTCCTCCCTGGCTTCCACATATTAGGGAGAGCATACAATTTTTTATGTTTTGAGACTGACTAATCTCACTTAGTATAATGTTTTCCAGTTCCTTCCATTTCCCTGCAAATGACATTATTTTATTCTTCTTTATGGCTGAGCAAAATTCCATTGTGTACATATCCCATAGTTTTGTAATCCATTCATCTGTTGCTGGACATCTTGGCTGCTTCCATAGTTTGGCTATTGTGAATTGTGCAGCTACAAACATAGATACACATGCGTCGGTCTGGTGGTTTGGTTTCCATTCTTTTGGGTAGATACCCAGAAGTGGTATTGCTGGATCATATTGTAGGTTCATTCCCATTCGTCTGAGGGTCCTCCATACTCTTTTCCAAAGTGGTTGCACTAATTTGCAATCCCACCAACAATGTATTAGGGTTCCCACTTCTCCACACCCTCACCAACATTTGTTGTTTGTGTTCTTGATGATTGCCATTCTAATTGGTGCTAGGTGAAATCTCAGGGTAGTTTTGATTTGCATCTCTCTGATTGCTAATGATGTTGAACATTTCCTCATACACTGACTGGCCATTTGTATTTCTTCTTTTGTGAAGTAAGAAAAATCATTTTCTAATAACCGTATATTGAAATCCAACATGAAAACAATGGAGCTGCGGCAGCCTCTGTGTGATGCAGAGGAGGCTGCAATCGAGCTTGGGAGGAAAACTGAAGCATGAGAAGCCTCACTGTCCTTGGGATTCATGTGTCTGAAGTTTTGTCCTCTGAAAATTTAGAGGTGTGTTTGATGTAAAAAGGTACAAACATCAAATCTCACATTGATATTAATTCCTCGGGTAGGTTGCAGAGTAAAGAATGCTCCAAGAAGGTAATGGGGTGATCCTAAATAACCCCTCTGTCTTCATACTATATGAAGGGTAGGAAGATTATTTTTGCCTCCATTTTACAGAATAAGGTATGTAGATGTCTAGATTGGAATGACTTTAAGTTCTACCTAAGTTCCCTCAACTTTTAAATGATGTGTGGCTAAACCCTTTGAGCCCAGACCCATGCTTCCCCATCCCACGTGGAAATGTATCATGGTGCTAAGGACTTGTTCCTGCTTTCTTTGCCAGCCCTATACCATACTTTGGGTACTGGTATGACTTAGTACATGCAAGTAGACATAGCCCCCCATTCCAGGGCAAATTATATGACCACTTGGAGACACAGATTGTCGAGAGCCAGCCCTTGAGGCAACAGGGTCAGGGGGTCCCTCGTTAGGTGGGGATTGAGTAAGAGGTCGTGAGAATATGCTTACACCCAATGCAATGTTGAAGATGTACCTGTTTAATTTATGTCATCTCTGTTTTTTATACTCTTTTACAACAAGGTATACAGAACAGGAATATTTACAGTCTTGTTTTTTCCTAACGTTTAGTGGGTACATCTTTAACTAGAAAAGCTATTTCCCATAGTATTTGCTGGGATTAAGAAAACAGCAAAGGATACAGAATACAATATGTATATAAAAATTCTTTTAGTACAAAAACAGTGTTAAAGGTTAACAATGGAGAGGAGACTCTATTCATTAGATTAAATCTTCACTATTTGCTCAGGCAGCTAGATATGTGGTGAACCAAGGGGGAGGTGTTTCAGAGAGAGAGAAAAACTATCTGTCTTAAAGCTTTCTTTACTCACAGATAAAAAATAGTAGACCTAAGTTCCTTTGATTTGTATCTAAGCTTGTAAGGTTCAATTCCTGATGTTTGTAGAGGGTTAATGAAAATCTCTGATATGAGCTGAGGCATTGTTCTTTTCAGCTACCATTGATGTTTCACAATCCGTTTAGCCATCCTGTGTCTCTAGGAAGTTTTTTCTTTATAATTAATATAAAAGCAAAACCCAAAGCACCCCAAATTTCCAGAATATAATAATGCAAAGTGGAAAATGCCACGTGTTCTTTCTATTGAAATCAATTGCCTTGCAAGATTTCAGCAGGCCGAGCCATGCTCAAGGCCCAGCTTATTAGGATGACATTGCAACGGATAGTCATTTTTAAAATGTGCATGGATTCTTACCTAGTAGGGTTATTATGAGATTTAATGAGACAACCTATAAAAAGAATCTTGGTTATCTTTGGCACACAGTAATTGCTTAACAAATTAAATTTTAAAGTAGTAAAACTACATACTCTGTGAGTAAACTTTTGTACTGCAAAAATTGTCATTATTATATTGTCAATTATTATTTTACGTTTTAGCCAGGCCTGGTGGTGCACACCTATAATACTAGTTCTTGGGAGGCTGAGATAGGAGGATCACAGTTTTGCAGCCAGCCTCAGTAACTTAGCAAAACCCTCAATAACTTAGTAAGACCCTATTTCAAATTTAAAATTATTTTGAAGGGCTGAGGGGTGTACCCTAGAGGTAGAACACCCCTGGGTTCAATCCCCCCCACACATACACACAAATTATTGCATATTTGTTTGTGAAGTAGAGTCATCAGCACCACTCATAGGCTTTTGTTAAATCTCTGTGTGGGGACTCTGTGTGTGTGTGTGTGTGTGTGTGTGTGTGTGTGTGTGAGTGGGCATAGTGTGTGTGGGGGGGTACAGTATAGAGCAGGTTCTAAATAACCGACAACTTGGCTTAGCTTTCAATAAGGATACTCAAAAAAACAGCAAAGTCAGAAAGAATTCTTGCAGCCAATGACTTCTCTCAACAGGAGCTGGGCTGCTAACCCCTGCCCAGGCTGTTCTCCATTTGAATATAATCTTCCGGATCTAACCCAGGGTCAACCCTTCCTCCACCTCTTCCTGTGAGCACCGGGATGATGAAGGAAAAGGTTTTATCCTGGAGTTCTAACTAATAGCTTATTACTCATCCTGCAGTGTTACCCCCAAGATCCCGCTATTCATTAAGGCCTCTTGAAATGCATTATCAGCCCCTCCCCTTCTACTTGAATGCTCCTCATTCCTGCAATGCTTGTTCAGCTGCAGCAGCTGCTGGCCATTTCTGAGTCTTCTCCAAGCTCCGCAGCTGTGGAAAAATCTCCACTAAAAGAGTCTCCAGCTTAGTTTAATGCAGCTGTCTGGACCCGGTGTGGTTAGCATAAAAAATTCAATAGCAGCAGTAATTATTTCTTATTCTTGTAATATACGGGAAGAAAATGCTGGCTTCCAAATTGGAAAGCCCCACAGTGAGTCAGTAATGCCCCACCTCTGACCTGCGGGGAGGCTGGGATGTGGAGTCTGGGCTCGGGCACTCCGGGCGTCAGGGTCAAGGCCCAAGGCTCTGGGAGAAGCGAGGTGGCGGAGCTGAGGTCACCGCCGGCCTCTCTGCCCCGGCTCCTGCCTCCTGCCTGTCGGCTGGGGCTGGCAACCAGGCTGCACAGCCAGGGGGGGCGGCCGGGCATATCCCTTTGTTTTCCTGGCCCCAACAAAGACAAGTTCTTCTGATTGAGATCCTTGGGAGAACTCCTTCACTTTGGAAATGTGGGACATTCCAAACATCCACACATGTTCTGGGTACACACAGAGGGGCTTGGTTGAGAATCCCCACCAGCGGCCATCGCTGACTGAGGGATGCCCGGGTCAAACCACATCTTCCTGCGGCCTCCTAAGTCTTACGTTTTCTTCCGCACATTGTCAGGCCTCTGTTGTCATAATCGTGCTTGCCTAAGTAGCAATCAGTGCCCCTGGGATTGGTGGTTGCAAACCTGTCACAAATTGAGGCTCTGTGTGTGTGTGTGTTTTCATTTTTTTTTATTGTTTGTGTTTGTGTTTTGTCTTGGTACTAGGGATTGAACCCAGGGGTATTTTATCTCTGAGCTACTCCTCCAGCCCTTTTTATTTTTCATTTTGAAACAGGGTGTCACTAAGTTGCTGAGGCTGGTCTCGAACCTGCGATCCTCCTGTCTCAACTTCCCAAGTACTGGGATTGCAGGTGTGTGTCACCACACATTTGCCTGTAGACAAAGCCAGTTTTGATTTCCCAGGTATTGTTACCTCCAAGCTCAACGTCTCCAGAGGTCCAGTGAGCAGGGATCGGCGTAAAGAGGACGTGGGAATTTTCCTTTTTTTTTTCCTCTAGGAAGAATGCAATTTTGTGCATACTACACCATGGGATTATTTTTAAGTTTTTTCCTCTGGCGAGTAAAATTTGGATGTGAAATGGTGATGGATGAAAGGAGACTGTGGAGCAGGTGGGTAAATACACAGTAAATACTCGATGACTGGTAGTTTTTCTGAAAAAAAACTCAAAAGGCCTCACGACATGAACACTTAACAAAATATGTCCCCTGTTCTCAGGGAAAGACTAGGGCCTGGCTAGGAGGACTCCTGGCTTGATGATCAGAGAGTCCCAATCTGTAGGAAAAAAAAAAAAAAAAAAAACAGTACATCCAGGAAGAGATGACTAAGAGCATTTAGAATTTATCCAACTTTAATGGTAACTTTACCTAGGAGTAACCACAGTGTTGTTTTTTCATAGAAACACCAAACTTGGATGGTGTCTTGGGATCCTCATTTTATTTCCAGAGGCCACTCACTAGAAAGGAAGGGCCCGGTTCTTCACACCTGGACAGCCAGCGTATGGTCACTCTCAGCCCCTCCCCAAGTCCCCATCCCGGATGGCAGCAGGGAGGGCTGAGGGATTCCCTGGGTGCTCAGAGCTGGGTGCCGTAGGACAAGCCCCTTGAGAACCACATGCACTGGGCTTCCTACACCCACACAGATGTTTGGAGGGGCTGGAAGCAGGAGAAAGGCCAAACTTCTGGGACTCTCCATCTGTCTTATTGGTCAACAGGCAGCCCTCCCTCCACCATTCTGTGAGGGGACTTCAGTGTCTCAATCCAAGGAGACAACTCACTCTGTCCAGGTGGCTGCCAAGAGAAAAGGTTTTAACTGCTTTCTGTCTCTAACTCACTCTTCCCAGCCACTTATTCTTTGGGCTGTAGTGACCTCACACTCAGGGGAATTAATGTCAACCTCTTCCAAAAGCCTCCAGGGGTCAGTGGAGGGGGGAAGAGAAACAGAGAAAGACAGAGAGAAGGAGAGGGAGAGGTAGAGATACAGACAGACAGAGGCAGGGGGAGAAAGACCACTTGTTTCATGCCTCACCTCTGATCTACTAATATCTAACACTGGAAACCAGGGGGCATTGGTGTTAGTTGGTTGGTAATGTGCTGACTTAGAAGCCTGGCACAGGGCGTTTGATCATTAGCACCTCTGTGTGCTGAGTCTTAGGACTTCAGGAGCTGTGCTCAGGACGCAGTCTTGTTCTGAGAGGTTGGCGCAATTATGATTAACATCTTGCAGATGAGGAAACCGCTCTCCAGAGGACCGAGTTGCTTTGTCCAGAGTCAGAATCAGGACTGCAATCTGGGCACATCTGATTACAAATCTGAACCTAAACGACCACCTCACATGGCCCTTGATGATCTTTGTCAGCCACATGCTCTCCCTTCTCAACCTCGGCCTCCAGCTAACCCTGATCAGACTCTATGGCCCCAGCTAGGGGCCTGCCTTTACTGATTACCAAACACCCCTTAGGATCAGGTACCCTGTGTACTGCCTGGACTAAAAGCCTTAGTGTTTTTAACAGGAAAAAAAAAACTTTAAATTGGGCACTGAATAAATTGCCTATAAATGAATTAACCATAGAGAGCTGACATTTCCTTTTACTTATGCTAAGGATGTAGATATTCTTAAATGTACTTGGCAGCCTGAACACATCTTTTTATGGGATTTTTTTTTAATGAGCCCTTTAAACATGAACTTTTTAAAAAGTACGTTGCATTTACTAGGTTTCAGTTAGAAATGCAGCTGCCCCGTTAGGTTGTCCTTGGAGAGCCCAGATCTACCCACCGAAGCAAAAGGAACCTTTAATAAGGAGCTTCCGGAGGCTCCTGTGTGACTCTCGGCAGTTGGAAGGAGGTTGCATAGTATTCTGGGATGTCAGCCATACTAGCACCTCGTGCAGTTCAAGCAACTAAAATAAATAGCTGTCTCCTCTTTACATCACACGTCCCTTAGCGTCTGAAATATAACAGGAACTTCCTTCTGTGTCTGTACCTCAGCTCTCACACAACTGAAACCTGAACGTGTATCTCCCTTAAAGTCGGTAATGTTATGAAAGCACCCTCTTCTTAAGTCTGGCCAACCTCTGGTTTAGTGTTAGGCCTAAAAGAATCATTTGCCTCACCCTTGGAAACCATCTCAGAAGAAAACTAGGGCCCTCGACTTGTGCTAAACTCTCCATGAGCTGTCAGCCTCCTAAAGATTTTTCTACCTACCACACCCGAGTGCAAAAACCATAATGGACACATCATGTAGATAATTTTTCCAAGTCACAATATTTAGATATCTATACAAACACAACATGTTTCCAATTCAAATTGGATTAAAATTAAGGGCGTGTCCTTAAGATGATTACTTCTTGGTTTTTCTCTTTATTATATGCATTTTAATGTACACATAGAAAAACTTCCACCTGAGGCCAAATTGAAGTATCTGAAGCCAGAATTGCATTGTAAACAATTATAAGGCCAGAAAAAAACATGAGGGAGGACATTGCTTCAAACATTGAACACTAAGCACGGAAGGACTGGGGTTCCTGAAAGGAAGGAAATACGTGGGATGAGTCCTACATCCAGCCTGGCCTCTGCGTGGAGACAGGTTCTCGGCTTTAACATCAGAAGAGTAAGGTGGTCCTGGTGATCTAAGATAGCACACTTCGGTGTTCAGGGCTCAAGATATCAGAGAAGTGCTCTAGGATGAGAGGAGGCTGAAAGAGAGATAAGAGTGAGGAGGGCAGATGTCTATTTGATGCTTCTCTGTGGGTCCTTGGCCAAAGACTGGAGGTATTTTGTCCCAAGGACTCCTGAAGAAAGTGCCACTACTCTGTCTAAGGTTGAGAGGGTAACAGAGATATTAGAAATGCACATTTCTGGAAGACAGTGCAATTCCAGCCCAGCCAGAGTAGATAGGCTTCATTAATACCCCAGGTATGCAGCTGAGGCAATGCTAAGGCAGCCCCTTAGCAGTAAGAACAACTCTAGAAATTAAGAAGTTGCAATATGATATTATATATGTATATCATATATAGATAATGCAGTATCATCGGTAATGCCTAGCATAATTAGCAAACAAGACATTTTGACCCATGATCAAGAAAAAAAAAAAAGTAAATAGACTGTGAGATGAGCCAGATGTTATAATTAGCATACATGGGCTTTAAAGCAGGTAATATAAATATGTTCAAAGACTTAATGGAAAATATGGTTTAATTCAGCTACCTAGTGAGGCACTCCGCAACTTAGTGAGACTCGGTTTCAAAATAAAGAATAAAAACTGGGGCTGGGGGTATAGCTCGGGGGTAGAATGCCCCTGAGTTCAATCCCCAGTACCGCTAAATAAATAAATAAATAAATAAATAAATAAATAAATATTGCCTTTTAAAAAATATATATATGGTTTAATGAGCAATCAGATAGAAATTCTCAACAGAGAAATTAGAGCTGTGTAAAAGAATCAAATGGAATTTTGAGAAATATAAAATCTACAATGGAAAAATTAGTTGAATTATTAGATTACAGATGGGATAAAAAGTGGTGAACCTAAAGACAGATTTTTTAAAAATGTTTCAACCCAAAGAATAGAAAGGAGAAATAAGATGAAATCAAAATGAGTAGAAACCCGGTGTCCTGTGGGATATCAAGTGTTCTAATAAACATGTAATTATGTCCCCCGAAAAGATGAGAGTAAGGATGGGAGAGAAAAAAATTAAAGAAAAAATGTTCAAAATTATCCAAATTAGAATTTTAAAAAATCAATCTACAGAGCTAAGAAGTTCAGTAAATGATGTGGCAAAAATAAAACCATGCCAAGAAAAATCACAGTCAGACTTTGGAAAAGCAAAGACAAATTTAAAAAATAATAATAAAAGTAGAAAAGGAAAATTATCCATTATATTTAGAGGAAGAATTTTAATGAAGGCCAAAATCTCCTCAGAAACAATTGAACCTAGAAGATAGTGTGATCTTTAGAGTTCTGATGTTCGAGTGTGCATGCACGTGTGTGTGTGTGTGTGTGTGTGTGTGTGTGTGTGAGAGAGAGAGAGAGAGAGAGAGAGAAATATTTTCAGATAAAAACAAGATGAGATAATTTATTGCCAGAAGACCTTCATCATAAGAAATGTTAAATGCCAGAAAATTATTCCATATGAAAACTCAGATCTATGAGAATTATTTGAGCACAAGAATACATGTGTTCATTTTTTTAAAATTCTTAAAATATTTTGAGTATCTTCTCCTTTAGTTTTCATAAAAGACAAATAACTATTAAAGAAAAATAACAGCATCATAAAATGGTGTTCATAGCATCTGTAAAAACAACGACAGACACAGAGTCAGGCGTGGTGGCGCACGCTTGTAATCCCAGCATTCGGGAGGCTGAGACCGGAGGATCCGGGTTCGAGGCCAGCCTCAGCTACCTAGTGAGGCACTCTGAAACTTAGCGAGACTCGGTTTCAAAATAAAGAATAAAAAATAGGGCTGGGGGTGTAGCTCGGAGGTAGAATGCCCCTGAGTTCAATCCCCAGTACTGTAAAAAATAAATAAATAAATAAACAAACAAACAAACAAACAATGGAGGACACAGTAACACAAAAGGAGGAGACAGGGGGCTGCAGGAGTCTTTCATTTGTGAAATATGAAGAATGAAGTGATACAAACTGGAATGGGGAGCGTGGTATCAGCAAGGTGGCGGAACAGAACTTTCCACCGTCATCTCCCTGATCTTGACAAGCACCCTCAGGCCTCTGTGGAAGTCTGGGAGGGCCGCAGAGAAGTTCCAGGACACCACTGGAGGGGAAAAATATATGAGAATAAGCACACTGGATGGGGGAAGAGGAACAGTTTCATGTCACCCACACACCCCTCCCCTAAGGCAGCACAAATCGGTGTCCCCAGGCCCACAATCTGTCACACAGGAGAAAGCACTAGCACCGTGAGCTCCCAGCTTCCCTAGCCACGCAGGACACTCCCCAGAGGCCCACTTCTTTCTCACCCCGCCCAGAATACTGAGGTGGCACAGCTGAGTGGTTGGGAAAGGCTGGGAGCGGAGAAGACAGGTGGGATTCCTAGCGGCTAGGGATGGGGACTCAGCAGGACAACAGATCCCAACCACTAAGCCTCCCACAAGCTGCCTGGAGTGCCTTACCTCCAGGGCCCTCTCCCCTCCGGCCATGGGTATCCCCAGTGCTCCGTATGCCTCAACATCTCCCTCCATGGCTGCCCTCGGTGTGCACCCCATGAACATGAGTGCAAGCTTTTGCAGACGGCTTGTGAGCACACACAGCCAGCCAGCCTGACACTGCAGGATTTGGAGTACACGCACCTCAGCATTTCAGTGTGCCACCCTAGGGAAAAGAAATGAAGGTTCACAGCACCAGCCTGGCTCTGCAGGATTGAGAGAAGGCACACAGTCTTAGAAACAACACACACACACACACACACACACACACACACACACAGGGAATAAGAAGTGTGGAGCATCCAGAGAAAACCATCTGGGAGAAGTGTGACCCTCCCCCAAGCCAATCAGTTAGAAAAGGCTGAAAAAAAGACGTCAAGAAAAAACACAAAAACTCAAGGAAACATGACACCACCAAAAGAACACAATAATTTTTCAGTAAATAACTCTAAAGAAAGTAGATATAATATTCCCCTGAGTTGGGATTCAAGCACTCAAGTAGAGAGCTTGCCTAGCATGCAAGAAGTTCTGGGTTTGGTCCCCAGCACGTGTGTGTGTGTGTGTGTGTGTGTGTGTGTGTGTGTGTGTTAATTACTTTAAGGCAGATCAGTAAGCTACAACAAAACTCAAATGACAAATCAAAAATATCAAGAAAATAATATGAGAATGAAAGGTTTAATAAAGAACCAAACAAAAATCAGGAGATGATTCAGTAAATAGAATGAAATATGCAGTAGAGACCATCCACAGCAGATTTAATCAAGCAGAATATGTGAACTCATTTGAAACTATCCAATCAGAAGAGAAAAAAAGAAAACAAAATGAAAAAATGGAGCTACAGAACTTATGAGATGTCATCAAGAGATCTAATACACAAATTATAGAATTTTAAGGAAAGTCAAGAGAGAGACAAGAGGAAGGAAGTTGCTGTGGTTGATGAGTGTGCCCCTGAAGGTTCATATGCCAGGAGGTGGTAGAATGCCATGACACCTTAATAGCTGGTCCTTGAGCAGGGCTCGGTCCGCTGGAGTCCTGCAAGGCAGATGATTCCAAAGGAGGAAACACATGGCATTTCCCACTTTGCATTATTATATTCTGGAAATTTGGGGTGCTTTGGGTTTTGCTTTCACATTAATTGTAAAGGAAAATTTCTTAGAAACACAAGATGGCTGGACGGATAATGATTCTTCAATATTAGCTGAAAAAGCAATGCCTCAGAGATATTCATTAACCTTTTACAAACATCAGGAAATGGACTTTGCAAGCTTAGTTACTAGCACAGGTTAGAAACAATATAGCTAAACCAAAGAAACTCAGGTCTACAATTTTATCTATGAGTAAAGAAAGCTTTAAGACAGAGAGTTTGGTCTCTCTGGAACTCTACCACACATTAACTAACTCTAGCTGCCCGAGAAAAAGAGAAGAAACACTGCTTACAGGAGCTAGGCAAATGGGGAAGATTGAAACTAATGAATAGACACTCTTCTTTGTCGTTAACCTTTAACACTGCTTTTGTACTAAAAGAATTTATATATTCTGTATTCTGTAACCTTTGCTGTTTTCTTAATCCCATCAAATACCATGGGAAATGGCTTTTCTAGTTAAAGATGTACCTACTCAACTTTTAGGAAAAACAAGTCTGTAAAAATTCCTGTTCTATATGCCTCATTGTAAAAGATAGTATAAGAAACGGCTACTACTTGGAATAAACAGATGTGATTCTTCACTGCATTTGGTGTGAGCGTATTCTCGTGACCTCATCTCATTCCACACCTAAGGAGGGACCTTCGACCCTGCTGCCTCGAGGGCTGGCCCCCGGCAGTGGAACCTTTAAAAGGTGGTGCCTATAAGAAGGTAATTGAGGGCATTGCCTTTGGAAAGGATTAATGTTCTCATGGGACCCTGCTTAGTTCCCATGAAAGTGGGCTAATAGGAAATGAGCAAGCCTGATCCCTAGGTTCCTCTAGCTTTCTGTCTTTTCATGTGATTCTCTCTCACACACATTCCCCACATTGCTATGTCATCTGTTCTGAGGGTGTCACCAGAGGCTAAACAGATGAGGCCTCTGGATCTTGGACTTTCACTCTCCAAAAAATGGTGAGCTAAATAAAGCTCTTTACTTTATAAAGTACCTAGACTCTGGTACTTTGTTAGAGCAACAGAAAGTAGACTAAGGCAAATGCTTATTTAAAGAGATAACGGCTGAAGAATTCTCACATCTGGAAAGAGGTATGGACATCCAGGTATACAAAGCTTAAAGATCCTCAAACATATTCAACACAAAGATGACTTTACTGAGACATGTCATAACCAAACTGTCAAAAATCAAAGACAGAAAAGTTTGCATGCAGCAAGAGAAATGAGACTTGTTGCATTCAAGAAACTGTTTATAAGGCTAACAGTGGCTTTCTCAGCAGAAACCTTGTAGATCAGGAAAGAGTGTGTTAATATACTCTAAATGCTATTAAAAAAACCTATCAACCAAGAATAATTTATCCTGAAAATCTTTCAGGATAGGTAAAGACTTTTTCAGACAAACAGAAGCTGAGGGAGGTCATCACCACTAGACCTGCTTTACAAGAAATTCTAAATGGTGCTGTAAGAAAATGCTAAACAGGGTCCTTCAAGCTGAAATGAAAGGGTTTCTAAATTGTAACATGATGACATATAAAAATGTACAATCAACTGGTGAAGGTTCTATAATTAGCCCTCTGTATATGCAGGTTCTGTATCTGTTGATTCAAACCAACAGTATATAGGAAATGTTTTGCCTAAGATGTCTCCACATGAACTATTAATAGAAGAAAAGCATGGAGCCGCTCCATGGGTGAACAACTACAAAGATAAGCCAACAGATATTAAACTGTGTGCAGGCCCTGAACTATATCCATTTTCATGAAGAAAAACAGTGAATCTTCTCAACCTCCCCCAACCCTTTAGGAGGCAGGCACTAAGATTATTCTAATTTTAGAGGTGAGGAAATTAAAGCATAGAAAGATTAAGTACTTTATCCAAAGTCACAGAAGTAGAGAACTCAGAGAGATGTGTCAAACTGACCATAAACCATGCAGCTTATCATATCACCAGATGCCCATTTACCTGATATACCCAAAGTCCAGGGATAGGACAGATATGAATGTAGACATCAGCGTGAGAGGCAAAGAAAAATAGGAAGATCCAGCTTCAGCCCTGGAGGACCACCATACCATGCCCCTGGCTGTCTTGCTCTGTTCTCTACCTCTGGTCTGGCTTTGGCCATGGGTCCCATGTCAGATCCACATGCTCCAACTCTATCATTTACACTACAATATCCTCTGAGGGCGTGAATATCACTTTTCTTGTTTGAGTTTTTCAATGGCTCTTAGGATAGAAAGAGCACGTTTCGTTAAATCATCTTTATAAGTAAGTTGGTCCCATGAACTCGGTCATGAGTTTTAGCTTTTGCCAACTGCTGAGTTATTCATAGTTGCAAGTTGGCCTGTGTTCTCGCACAACAGCCTTTGAAGGCATTCTGGGCCCGTTGACATTGTTTGAAAAGCACACACACACACCAATATTAATTTTTACTCTGGCCAACAGCTGGGGAAAGTCCCAGCCCTAGTTTTGTGTCTATGATGAATCATTGTGGCTCCAGCTCTCTGGACAGCAGGTGCCAAGCTGACCTAAACTCCGTGTAGAGGTGGGGAATGGGGAACTGACCACGAAGTCCTCCACTATCTGTCCCCATGAGCTTCTGAGGACATCTCTGGTTCACATTCCTAGCGGGTTTTATTAAGTGTGAATCCCAATGGCTCCGCAGAGTCTGCTAATGTGATGGCAACTCATTTAAGGGAAGAAAAATGGAGGCAGAGAGAGAGAGTCAGTGGGGACACAGCCCAGTGGACAAACAGGTCCCACACCCATGCTTGGCCAGGAGTTTGAATTTAGAAAAGGCTGACAAAGCCACACTTGTATAAAGGAGATCCAGGGACCATTCCAAGCCACGAACCTCGTGATAGTCATTATCCTTCCAAGAGTGGGAGGAATGGTTCTGGGGGTAGGAGGGAGTGATGTGAACCTCCCTTACCAAGGAATCTTCCCTGACAATATCTCATGCAGTCAACGGGAGCATTGGGCTTTTGGTTGGTAGGATCTGGGCAGGGCGAAGGGAGTGGGATTGGTGTTTTTCAGGCAGAGGATTTCACAAAGTCCAAATGACCGGTTCATTTTTTGACTCGTGACTGTCCAGATGCTGAAGAATCTCATGGGAAATAAGAATTAAGTGGGAAAAAGTCTAAAACTTTTATTAGTACCAAAGAATCACTGGATGATTTGGATCCTGCCTATTATTTAACAGAATACCTCATTAATAGAAAATAACCAATTCAGTATATGTGTACGTTTTAAAAAAGAAGTATAAAAGGAACATCTGCAAACTCATCACTCAACTTAAGAACAATTAGGAACCAGACCACTGGCCTTTAAAATGACCTGCCATGTTTCCTCTTGATTGGTTGGCCTGGAATAAGAAAAATTCTGAAATTTCTGTTTATTTCTCCTTTTAAAACTAGTTTATGAAAAGCCAGGTATGAGCCGGGCATGGTGGTGCACGCTTGTAATCCCAGCATTTGGGAGGCTGAGACCGGAGGATCCAGGTTCTCAGCCAGCCTCAGCTACCTAGTGAGGCACTCCACAACTTAGTGAGACCCTGTTTCAAAAATAAAGAATAAAAAAATAGGGCTGGGGGTGTAGGTCAGAGGTAGAATGCCCCTGAGTTCAATCCCCAGTACTGCAAAAAAAGAAAAAAGAAAAAGAAAAACCAGGTATAGTGGTGCACGTTTGTAATCCCAGTACTTAGGAGACTGAGACTGGAGGATCCAGGTTCACAGCCAGTCTCAGCTACTTAATGAGGCCCTCTGCAACTTAGTGTTTCAAATTAAAGAATAAAAAGTAGGACTAGGGGTGTAGCTTAGAGGTATAATGGCCCTGGGTTCAATCCCCAGTGCCACCCACACACAAAAAGAATGGTTTATGTATACATCTTTAAGCAATATAGTCAGTCCAGTTTCTAATGCCATAGCAGAAGACTACAGATTTGGTTATTTATAAAGAAGAAAATATATTCACTGTTCTGAAGTTTGAGAAGTCTAATATGGAGTTGTCAGCATGTGCTGTGCCATAATACAACAGAGGGCATCACCTGGTGAGAGCAAGGAAGCGAGTAAATGCAGACCTCCCTTCCTCTGCTTAAAGCCACTGACCCCATGATGGGGGCCACTCTCATTACCTCCTCTACCCCTTATTACTTTCCACTTCTAAATACCATCAACATTTGATGGAATTGAAGAACTTCTAAATACCATCAACATTTGAGGAGTTGAGTTTCCAATGCATAAACTTTGGGGCAATGCATTCAAATCAAAATAAACACATCGCTTGGTTTTGAGCTTTATAAAAATGGTACCATTGTGAATGGAATATCTCTGACTTTGCCTTTTTTTTTTCTTTTTTCTTTTTTTTTTTTTTTTTTTTTTTTTTTTTTTTTTTTTTTTTTTTTTTTTTTTTTTTTTTTTTTTTTGCGGTACTGGGGATTAAACCCAGAGGCATTCTACTTCCGAGCTATACCCCCAGCCCTATTTTTTATTCTTTATTTTGAAACCGGGTCTCACTAAGTTGCAGAGTGCCTCACTAGATAGCTGAGGCTGGCCGAGAACCCGGATCCTCCGGTCTCAGCCTCCCGAATGCTGGGAATACAAGCGTGCGCCACCACGCCCGGCTGACTTTGCTTTTTACATCCAGAATTTTTTCCAAGATTCTAGTTTGTTACATGTTATTAGAATTCCTTCATATTCCTAGCTGTGTAATATTCCATTGTGGGTGAATGTTATATATGTATTTACTCAGTCCTAACAGTGAATGTTCGAGTTGTCTCCAGTTGTTTGCCTTTATGAATAATGTCATTAAGAACATATCCTCACCTTTTCTCCCATGGGCAGGTATACGTGTAGCTATAGGAATGGAATTACTAGGTTGGAGAGTATGTTCATCATGTCCTCAACTTTACAAGACTCTTAACTCTATAGTATTTAAGTCTTCTCCAATACTTGGTATTTTCAGATGTACCAACTTTTGATAATACATTTTGGTCAAAAACTATCTCATATGTTCTTAGTTTACATTTCCTTGATTATAAGTAAGGTTGACCATATTTTATATGATTATTTATCATTTATGTTTCCCATTTGATGAAATATACATTCCTAACCTATTCCTATTTTTCTACTGGTTTTTAATATATGAAGAGTAAGAATCTTTTGTTGCCCATACATACTAAAAAGAGATTGGAGACTGATGGAAATGATTTTCATTTTCTTTCTGGACTCGTTAAGTGCAAAAATTCATTTCAATGTAATTGACTATATCAATATTTTATACTTAATAATGTAAAAAAATAAGCTTTTCCTACTCCAAAATCTTGAAGATATTCTCCATTCTCCAGTATATCTATATATCTATATATCTATATCTATATATCTATATCTATATAGATTTTTTTTTTTTTGGTGGTGGTGGTACTGGGGGTTGAGCCCAAGGGCATTCTACCTCCAAGCTACACCCACAGCCCTTTTAATTTATTTTTCTATTTCTTGGTGTGGAAACAGGGTCTTGCTATGTTGCTGAAAGTCTCACTATGTTGCTGAGGCTGTACCTGAAACTTTGATCCTCCTGTCTCAGCCTCCCAAGTACTCCCAAGGATTATAGGCATGTGCCAACATACCCAGCCAGTATTTTTTCTTAATGTTTGAATATTTTGCTTCTTTTATTTAAATAAGCCTTTGGTTCATCTAAAATTGATTTTTGTATATGATGTGAGGTTGGGATCCAATTTTATTTTCCCTATAGAGATAACAAATGATCCCAAGAGAATTTATGGAGCAGGTTCTCCTATTCTAATAATCTGGACTGCCACCTCTATCATATTTCAAGTTTCAAAAAAGGTGTGGAACTGTCTCCTGGTTCTCTGTTCTGTTCCATGGTCAGTCTGTCATGCATGAGCCAACATCATACTGGTTTACTTACCTTGACTTTAAAATAAATAAAGATACCTGTTAGGACAAGTTACTTCACCTTATTTTTCCTCTTTGTTAGTGGGTTGCACTATTCAGGGGCTTTTGTCTTCCATTTAAATTGTAGGAAAACGTTTTCATGTTCCTTGAAAAACTATTGGGAATTTGAAGCAATTGATTTCTTTACTTAAAAGTCTTTTTAACCAAAAATATGGTCTCTCTACATATAGTTCTTTGATGTTTTTAAATAGCATTGAAATGGTCCTTCATACAGGTTTGCACATCTATATATGTTTAGTACTTCATTTGAAGGGTGTAATTGAAAATATTAACTAGCGTATTTTATTAAATTTTATAAACTGTTTATTGTTGACATACATAAATGCTAACAACTTTTATCTTTAGTCCAATAATCTTGCAAAAAATCTTATTTTTAACTAATTTCCTGTAGATTTGGGGGGTGGTTACTGTATACTGAACAATGTCACCAGGCAGTAATGATTTTTTTCCTTTCCTATCAAGACTTGTAATTTTATTCTCTTACTGTGCTATGTAGGAGTTCTATTATCACAGAATTATGATCATGGAATTCTTGTCTTATTCCTGAATTTAAAATTAGTGTCACTAACATTTCACTTTTGGAAAGATATTGACTATCATTTTGGTAGACATTTATCACTAATAAAGGAAGTTTTCTTCCCTTTCTAGTTTACTAAAATCTTTTTTTACTCTAATCAAAATAGATTTGTCATTATCTTTTGAGATGCAGAAGGTACTGTATTACATCTACAGGATTTAAATTTATAAGCTATCCTTGCATTGCTGAGATAAACCAAACTTGATCTTGGTGTATTTTCTCTTTCATTACAATGCTGTATTTAGTTTGCTACTATTATATGTGGGGCCTTTATATCCATGGTCATGAGTGGGATTGTCTTAAAACTTGCTTTTTACAGTCCTTGTCTGACTTTAATCTTAAAGTCATAAGGGTCTATCACAATACATTGAAGAATCTTCTCTTTTGTGTATTCTCTGAAAAGTTTGCACAATTTACATGAACAATTATTTTATTTTATTTTATTTTATTTTTTGCGGTACTGGGGATTGAACTCAGGGGCATTCTACCTCCGAGCTATACCCCCAGCCCCATCTTTTTTTCTTTATTTTGAAACAGGGTCTCACTAAGTTGCGGAGTGCCTCACTAGGTAGCTGAGGCTGGCCACGAACCCGGATCCTCCAGTCTCAGCCTCCCAAATGCTGGGATTACAAGCGTGCGCCACCACGCCCGGCATGAACAATTATTTTAAAGTTTACTAAAACTCACCTGGAAAACTATCTGGTTCTCTGAGGAAAGCCTATAATCTTTGAAGTTCTGTAATGATAATAGAATTATCAAAGCTTTCTATTTGTCCCTGAGTGCACCTGGATGCTGTTCTTTCCTAAAATTTGATCATTTCATTTATATTTTCATGTTAATTGTATAATATTGTCCATACCATTATTTATTTCTTAATATATCTCTCTGCTCTTTCTGTATTTGTGGCCCCCTTTTATTCTTGGTGATTTTTAATTGTGCCTTCTCTATATTTTTCTCGATCAAACTCAGCAAAAGTTTATCTATTTCACTAATCTCTTTCAAGAACCTCCTTTGATTTTGACATTACTGATTCTTTCTACCATATCTTTACTTCTTACCTCATTTACTTTTGGTCATTCCTTTTTTATGCTTTTTGTATTTTCTGGAATTATTTTTTAACATCTTAAGTTGGATCCTCAGCTCCTCAAGTTTCTTTCTTTTTTATATAAGCTTTAAGACATAAATGCATATCAAAATATTGCTTTAGCAATATCCCATGAGTTTCAATATATATATATATATTTTATTTTCATTCTGTTTTCAGTATTTTAAATTGTCATTAAGTTAAATGTGATTTTCTTACATTAAACATTATTTGGAAGTATACTTCTTAAATTCTTAAATGTCTAGATTTTTATACTTGTATTTTTGTTATTGATTTCAACTGAATTGCAGATAAATCTAATAACAGATATATGATTCCAGTTCTTTAAATTAATTGAGATCAGCTTAGTATGAGGTCTAATTTTTGCAAGTGTTCTATGTATAGAATGTAACAATGAATGCATATTCTCCCATTTCTCATTCTATACGTGTCCATTAAATCCAACTAGTTGATTGTTTTGTTCAATTTTTCCATATTTTTATGTTTATTTTTTATCTGCTTGGCCTACCAACAGCTCAAACCATGATAGTAGATGTCTATTTCTCTCTATGAATCTATCACATTTTGAAGCCATTTTAGCAAATGCATACAGTTCAAAATGTACATTTCTGATGATTTTTTGATTTTCTATAGTAACCTTCTCTGTCACTAATAACTATTTTTGTCTTAAAGTCTATTTGGGGATGTGAATGTAGCTACTAGCTGTTTTGTTCTTTTATATTTACCTAGCATATAATTTGCATCTTTTCTTCCATCTTTCCATGTCTTTTCATTTTAGTTATGTTTTTAATAAATAACTAATACTGAACATGTTTTTGCAATTTTTCTTGTCCTATCTGCTTATCTCTGCTTTTTGACTAGAGAATTTAGTCCATCAACATTTATTGAAATTACCGATACATATTTAGAATCATTCTCCTCCCTACTTTGTCTTCCTGTTTATCTTTTTTTTTTTTTTTTTTTTTTTTTT